>JAWQFJ010017003.1:0-37500 GCA_034096865.1 Theodoxus fluviatilis | reverse complement strand
ACACACCCTCCCAGGATCAACTGGCCCAGATTGGCTACTCCGACCCTCCCCCAGCCTACGACTCAGTCCTTCGTCTTGTGGTCAGTCCCGCACATGGAAGTTCCCCCCTGGACCCAGGTGCCCTCACCACCCCACACCCTGGAAACGGCAGCACCCAGACAGTCATGGTTCTCCCACCCAAGTACGACGATATTGTGGCTCTACCTTCCTACGAATGATGTGGAGTCTTCACAGCTACACCCTAAGGAGACTGCCAGCCACCTTGTCATACAGGAATTATTTGCTTTGGACAAAATGAGACAGAAATACTATGGACTGTCTGGAATCTTCACAAAATGATTGTGATTGTGGTGTTTGATGTGGACATGTTTGTGGATGTAAGGTTGAAAATGAGGCAGGAGTCAGAGAAATCAAAGAGATGTTTTTAGGAGAACATGACAAATGTCTTATTTTTCCTGAGACCCCTTCAAACACTTTTTAAATGTATTGTATTGTAGATTTGTAGGTTGGGAAGAAACATTTGATGGATTTTGTTTTGGATATGAGGAACTTCCTGTCTTTCACTTGATATTACTTGGCTACAAGGATGAATTACGTGAATTTTAGAATTCATCATGTGGAATGCTGCTACAATGCTTTAACACCTAAGAATGAGTTCCAGTGTGTGTGTGTGTGTGCGTGAGTGTGTGTGTGTGTGTGCGTGCATGTGCGCGCGCGCACCTGTGTTCACCCATGTGAGTGTGTGTCTGTGTTTGTGCATGGGAGTGTGTATCTGTGTGCATGCATGCACCTGTGATTGTGTGCATGCAAGATAGAGAGACCAATACAGAGATGGAAGCTGAAATACAGCAAGAATACAGTGTCATTATATGCAAACATGCTCATATTTTTATGTGTGCTTGTGTGCATTCTTTCACACGTTTGTGTGTGACTGTGATTGGTTTCAGTTTCAGTGATTGTGATCATTTAAGTGTCTGTGATTTGATTGTTTTTAACACACCTTGGTCAAAGATCCCTCCATTCCTGGCTATTACAACAGCTCTTAGTTGCTACAACCTCCTCACTACTGAGCTGGCAGTTGCTTGGTCCTTACACAAGAATCTTGCGAGGTTTGCAGTTTACACAGGATCATTTGAGCTGTGTTCAGGGATGTAACAAAGCCGTCACAAAAGGAGATCTTCAATGCCTCCCACATGTATCAATGGAAGGTCTGGTAAACTAACTGTGATTCTTCCTTGATGGAGTCATTTTCTGTCAGATCTTTTGTCAGCAGTTGCTTTCGTTAATTATTTCTATCATATTTTTTAAACAGAGTATTACTTATACAACATTTTCTTAAAATATCTTACCCAGTACATTGAATCATTAAACATATAATCAGCATCTATTCCTTATTTACTCAGATGGTTGAATCTACTTCATATATTGGGCTACAATGATCGTTTATCAAAATATAATGCTTGACTATTAAGACAACGTTTTATGCTATTATAATCATATGGGTTGCAGAGCTCTCTCAGTCCTGCTTTTTGCTGTGTTATTGTTGACCATTTGATGGGCTACAGCCGTTAGGAAAAACTCAAAAGAGTTGATAATGGCAGATTATGATTATGTATAGTTTAGAGCTTTCTGTGATTGCATTTTTGGCGTAGGATAAGACAGTTGCAAGAAACAATCTGAAGAATTCCTCCCAAAAATTGTGCGTCTCAAAGAGATTTGTTTGAACTTTTTGACAATATTGTTGTGAAGTGATTGTACTTAATCACATGAATATGAGCTGGGAATATACAAGGTTGGTCCATGGTGAATTCCAAGAGGTTTTTAATGTTTGAGAAACAGCTTTGGCTGAAGGGAATGGTCTTGCCATACATTGGGAACTTGTATCACACCACTCAAATGAACTTAAACGGAGGTCAGTGATTTTTTACACCGTGAAAGCTACTATGGAATTGATATATATTTGATCTTATCCAAATGAAGATCCTTTCAGAGCTTGGTTCTTTTCCCAAAAATTTTCTTGTGACATTTTTTAGAAGATGAGCATACAATTCCAAGTTGTTGCCTTATCTCAGATGAGTGAATGAAAATAAATCATCACAGATAGTGTTATGTCTTCCATAAACTGTGGATTACATATTGATTGATCTTGTGTGGTGGAATACTGATCATGGCCAAATATTCATTTTAAGTGGGGGTCACACTGTTCTGTCTACACTTTTTTGTCTTTTTTGTTTTCTTTTCCAGTGCCAAATGTTTTCCAAATTCATCATGATCAAAAGTGTTTTTCAAGTGACAGGTTTTGATGAATCGTTATCGGCTTCCTGTGCTTCTCTGTTTGAGGAGTATCTTTTTCATCCATGGAATCAATACATGAAATCATGCCACTGAGAGATAATTTTGCGAGATGCAAGATTACACTTGAAATGCATGTTCCATCCTTGCAGTCATCACAGTGACCGGAAGTCATGGCTCATGTCCAGTGGTCAGAGCGCTTGCCTGCAGTACCTTGCAGCTAGTGGTAGCAATGTTCGAACTGCTCAGATCCTTGAGTCGCATCCTTGGGTAAGGTGCTCAAAACTTGCATCGCTTCACCCTGCCCATGAGTGAAACGCGGTGCAGTGAGATCAGCGTCGGCACACTGTAGCACCTTTAATCCCAGAGTGGAGGCCATGAGCCAGCTCTGGGTTAAAGTACTCCCCAGGGAGTGGAGTCGTTGCTGATGCCTGACTGTGCATCCCGTCTTTCTGTCACTGTGTATCTTTTGTCAGATGCCAGGAATGGATTGATCAGGGCCCTGTGATCAGGGGGTAAAGAGTGAAGCAGTCAGAGACCCAGACATGGGTGACGAGTCTCTGTTTGAAACCAAAACTTCACCTTTTCTGTTGATACAGTGTCCACAAAATTGTCACTAACTAGACTGGAGAATATACATTTTTGACTCACATGCGAAGCAAAAGTGAGTCTATGTACTGAGCCGTGTCGTCCGTCCGTCCGGGCGTCCGGGCGTCCGTCCGGGCGTCCGGGCGTCCGTAAAAACTTAAACGTTGGATTTTTCTCGGAGACTATTAAGTCTATCAACACCAAATGTGGCATGATGGTGTATGATGACAAGGCCTCAAAAAACATACATAGTGACTTGACCTTGCTTCAAGGTCAAGGTCACAGGAGCCATAAATGTGGTCTCAAAAACAGTCATTTTTCACATTTTCCCAATTTTCTCCCACGTTATTGAGAATGGCGACCTTAGCTACAAGTGGTATATAGGTCAAAGCAAGCCCTATCTTTTGATACCAGTTTGGTTGACCTTGCTTCAAGGTCAAGGTCACAGGAGCTCTTCAAAGTTGGATTGTATACATATTTTGAAGTGACCTTGACCCTGAACTATGGAAGATAACTGTTTCAAACTTAATAATTATGTGGGGCACATGTTATACTTTCATCATGAGACACATTTGGTCACATATCATCAAGGTCAAGGTCACTTTGACCCTTATGAAATGTCACCAAAATGGGGTAGTGAACCACTAAAAGTGACTATATCTCATGGTAGAAAGTGCCAATAAGCACCATTGTGCTTCCTATGTCTTGAATTAACAGCTTTGTGTTGCATGACCTTGGATGACCTTGACCTTGGGTCAAGGTCACATGTATTTTGGTAGGAAAAATGTGTAAAGCATTTCTTTGTGTATGATGTCATTGGTAGATTTAGTTGTTTGACCTTGACCTTGAAGGTCACCTGAAGGTCAAGGTCATATAAAGGTCAAGGTCAAGCATGGGAGTCGTATGGGCTTTGCCCTTCTTGTTTTCTTTACTCTTGGTGAGGGTGTCAATTTCCCCCCATTCCTCTCCCTCAATCCAGTAGGTGTTAATTTCACATATAAAATGTTCTACTATCAGACATTGTGAAGTGCAGTTTTGTTCAATGGCACACATTGTTTGTCTTGCAAGCTTGCCTTCCACTATAAAAGATGCATTTCCAACACAAAGGTGAATTTAAGTTAAAATACACTGCAATTGGATTGCTTCAAATTGGAGATTTTTTTTTAAGATTTAATTTTCACGAATCCTTTACTTACAGAAAGATGAACCAATATACCGTAACTGTTGAACTACCTACTTGAGATGTATACTCCATAATTTACAGTTCTCCTTAACAGTTGTGGTATTGAAGGGCTGTGATTCAGGGGTTATTTTACAATTCAAAATGAAATGTTTTTAGATGTTTTTCCATCACCAGTCCAGCGTAGCTTTCTTTTCCTCCACCCCCACTCTCCACCTCACCCTTCACCCCCACTCTCCACCCCCACTCTCCACCCTCACCCTCCACCCCCACTCTCCACCCCCACTCTCCACCTTCCACCCCCACTCTCCACCCCCTCCTTTTCCCCGTTTGTTTGCTTGTTGACTGCTGTTGTATTTATCAAAATTCTACTCAGTGATGCATCATTGTCTTCCAAAATGTAATGTTTGCCTGGTCTTACCTCTGACCCTGCCATGGAATCAAATTCATGCAAATTCTCCACAATAGATGTGATGATTTGCACAGGTTGGCTTGAACATTGCACCAAGTTTGCTCCAAGCACAATCATTATCTGCCACAACTTTGAAATGATCTGATCTGATCCTCACAGGTTTTTCTAGACTGCCTACGAGTGTACATTGATTTTTATATAAAAACTCTCTTGCATAATGAAGTTTTGTTGTCGTTACAAGTGTGATAGACTGATGATATGGCTTTAATCCTATACCACCACTATGGAAGTGAAAAAATACTCTTTCTTCTGCTGTTCTGAAGGCTTGGGGATTTTTGGGCTTGTTTTTGTGCACTGCTGGCTAAGCCTTGAACAGCTTATTTGTATTTATATTACTTTGTAGAGATGTGATTCATCACCAGTTTTAGCCCAATATAATTGATTAATGGTAGGATGCATCTTAAAATATTTGTCTGAATAAAATTAAGTAGTTGTTCATTACCACTGTGTTGGTCATTGCAGTCAGCACACACATTACAGGTGGTGCAAGCAGTTGCGTACATCATTACCAGCCTGGGCATTGTGGGCCCTCTCTCCATCAGCTTGAGCATCTCCCTCACAACATCATGCACTACAGCTACAACTCCATGCAGACTGGCGCACATATTTGACATATTGGTGGTATCAGTATCAGAACGAGGCTTAAGTTGTCTCCCCCTTGACCACAATGAGTGCCTACCTGCTCATGTACCTGTATGCAAGTACACACACACACACACACACACAGAGTCTCTTTGAAATGCAGTGAATGTTGGTGTGACAGAAAATTGCCCCCATGAATCATTATGTCTTCAATTGCTACCATTAGTAGGTACTGCCAAGCAACCATGTCTGGTAAAAAGGTTACAGAGTAATATTGTATTCACTAGCCAACAGTTTGTATTTTAAAGCTAATGTAGTTTCTCCAAATTCATACTAACTCCAAACATCAACATAATGTCCCATGCCAACAGACTATTCCTTGCTACCCTACCCATACTGCACCTGGTCACTAGTACAGAGCTGTGTACCTTACAGTCCTATAGTTCACATATTGATCTTCAGGCAGAACTGCCTCAGAACACAATAGTGTTGATCTGACACAATGAGTTGGAGTATGAAAATGCAAGGAAGTCTGCAGGTTCTTCACTGGTGATGAGGGTGATGCGGGATAGTAGCAAGAGGCAGAATTTGGTCTTACGGGACCTGATACTTTGAGGTCTGAGTAATGCAGTCACTGTTTGTGGCCAGGCAAGGTGACTGGACACCTCAAAAGAAAATAGTTTATCAAGGTGGCCACAGAACCTTCATACAGAGCTGGAGTGGATGTCTCTAACAGTAACCTCAAGATGATGGAAAACTGTTCAAGTTCAGGCAACTTGTCCTCTGTTTGCAAGTAGAGGAACAAACTAATCCTAGAGGAATTAACAAGCAAACATTTTGGTTGAATTTCCCCATCAGCTGTTGCTCTGGTCCCCAAAATATATGTATTCCATCAAGTACCACTCCAGCTGAAACACTTTCACCACTGAATGGAAAATTCCGTCAACATTTCTGCTTTGTAGCATTTTGGGCCAAGTACATCACAACACCATTTTACTCAAGACTTCAGAAGCACTTGCTATGCCGCCATGACCAAAGCTATGATGGCAGTCAACATGGCACGCCCACACAGTGGAAAAAATTCACATAAAATAACCACTGCAGTCAAAGGTATGTGTTAGATCATTTTTAATCTGCACTTTGCATCGTGTGAAATGTCATAATTTCACATGATGATCTCATAGCAACAAACACCTGCATGAGATCCATTAGGAAATGCAACTTCAGTATGATATAAACTGCCTTACTGGATTCAGAAGGCTTCTCACTACTGCAGCACTTTTTCATTTCAGCATTAATTTCACATTCACACATCTCACTCTAGCAATTCTCATTTCAGCTGCACAGACCTAACCCGATTAGCTATAACCACATTAGCATTATATTACATTACTGAGAGTATGTTTTATTTGTAACCGACACTGTATTTAATAACAAAATACTGTACATATTTTTACAAAAGGAAAGATAGTGAAATCCTAATCGCATTTATGATGTAGCAGATATGCCTCCATCATGTAGCCCATGGTAGACACTTTGACTTCTAGAAGTAAAGACATATATCCATACACACATATTGTCATTTTAAAACACCATATACATGAATTAACTTCTTAGCGATGATGTGTAGCATCATATGATTCTGTGTGCTGAACAGTCGTTGACGACACATAGGTTCACACGATCATAATTTTCTTTGGTGTAAGTGGAAGATGAAATTCAGAGAACTCAACTTAATTTTTTTTGCTTTAGTTTCGTACTTTAATACAGTTTTTCAAAATACATATATTTTCCTATGATTTAAGGGATGTGCTAAAAATACTGCATCTTGAACAAGTTAACCCTTAAGGTCCTGTAAATCTTTCACATGTTTCATTCCCCAGTCCTGTAAGGATTATGCAATTTGTAGAAAAAAATCAGTCTAGTAACAGCCATGTGGGGTGGGCGGCTATGGGTGGTACAAGATTGAGCAGGGTGGGAGGTAATGGGGGGTACAGGATCTTAAGAGTTAATGATAATATCAGTTCTAATATTTTTACGACTACATGTACTTGTATTACTTGTTCACCTGAATTTTGTTTCCTTAAATGTGTACCTTTTTCAATACAGCTTTAGATTTATTTACAAGAACCCTGAAAAAGTAAAAAGAAGTTAAACATAGAAATACATACTTGAAAATGAATAAATCTTGTATTAAAAAAATAAGAAGAAAAAGAAACTCCATATCAATGAAACCAACCTACGAATGAGTAAGCCTTTGTGCATGCATATATGTGACCCGTTTTCACGAACTGAGTCTTATCTTGCATGCAGCAAAAATGCAGTAGAGGCTGAAAAAGGTGATGAGGGTGTATTTTGTGCATTTTGACAAAACTGCATCTTACATACACTTAATTTTTGAATGTTGGAAAGTTTCTTTTTAGCTTAAAAAACAAAAAACAAAAAAGGACTTTATTGCACCTACCCATTCTAAAATATTATACATTCACTTCCTCCGTTTTATGATTTTAGTTGAATGATAACAATCATTTGATGTCAAGATCAAATACTTTTCCATTTATTTTTTATTCTATGTTCAGAAATAAATTTTCTCTACCAAATTCCCAAATTTTGAGCTGATGCATGCATTAAAAAGGCCAGCTGCTAAGTAAAAACTATGGATAAAGTTATTAAATCTTTGACTCTTGATTTCTCAAAATAGCCGTCAGCATACCATCTCTCTTTGAGTGAGCAGAACTTTATCAATTTTTGGAGTAGAAGTTTGATTTTTATATCGAATGAAAGATAATTTGTTGCAGATTTTGAATACACAAAGATCTCAAAACCTCATTTTTGCATGTTAAGACTCAGTTTATGAAAACGGGTCACATAACTATTCACTCTCACAAAAATGTTATACAAATGCCCACTCATGCATGTCTACAAATTCACACATGAGCACAGACACAGACTTGTAAACATTCTCACCAGTTCAGAAGTATGCAAAATTAATAGCAAACAAACACACTGTTGAGGAAGCGATGGTATCTCTTTCTATACAGTGTACATAAATAATAAGGAATCATGTTGAGGTTTGCACTGCTTCCTCATAATCAGTCCAACATCTTTATGTCCTCCGTGCTGTCTGACCCAGGGATGTAAATAGTTCCATGAAAACCAAAATATCTGGGCCTAATTGATTAATGTCCATGTCCTGTGTTCTGGTCAACATACAGACATTGGAGTAGATGTAATGGAGTAATGAAGGTTAGTCGCGCCGACGAAGGGAAGAAATACTGGCGCCAGCACAGCTTAGTCGTCATCAAAGTATTTGTCCTGAGCAGCTTGGTCGAGGGCATCCAAGTCATCGTATGCTGTGTTCTCGTCTACCTTGGTGTAGTCAAAGTGTTGGTCCTGCCCTGACAGAAACCGAATCTCCATTGTACGTCTGAACTCAGCACGAAGTTGGAGTTTTTCAGCGTCGGATATTTGAGGACCAGGCTGATTCGATGGTTCGTCCGACGTTTCCATTTCTTCCTCCTCCTCCTCCTCATCATCATCATCACTGTCATCCTCCTCTTTCTGGTCATCTTCTCTTTCTTTCATAGCATCATACAGGGCATTTTCTTCAATCTGATCGTAGTGTTTGAGGAGAAAGCTCGAGAATGTCAAATCTGCACTTTCCACCTTTTCCTTCACGTCATCGTCCGTCATGAAGCGTCCCACCATTTCCTCGTACAGCAGTGGGTCCCGTCTCTTCATTTCCTCCTCACTGAAGTATTCGCCATCAGAAACCAGCTCCTGAAGCGCCATGTAACGTCTGTTCTTCACTTTGGCATCAGACTTGGATTTGTCGAGCCTGTCCTGAATCTCTTTCAAGTAAAAGTCAACTTCGTAGTCTCCGCCGAGATTGTCGAAGAAATCTAAATCCTCCAACGTCATGTGTGCATGGAAACGTCTCAGGAAATGTATGGGACTGCTCTCGAGGATATCGCCAGCAATCTGCACTTTCTCTTCCTCAGTCAAATCGGGATCATCACGCTGCTGGTGCTTGAAATGAGCATCTGACTGTGCTAACCTTTTCAAAACATCATCCCTCTTCACGCCTTTGAGAACTGTTTGTAATGAACTTAGTCTGAAAGAATCATCGTCACCGTAAGAAGTTTTCGCACTACATTCTGCCCCTTCACTGTTTTCGATGGCAGAATTGGTTTCCTGGGGCATATCTTGAACCGGAGATACTTCTGTCTTGTCACATTCAAACTCCATCTTTTCGAGCGTTGTTTACTTTCTGAGCCCACGCTTACAGAACCGAACCTGCCGCCATTTTGACCTTTCGGTTCACATCCGGTTACCATGGTGGAAGGCAGACCTGCAGTTGAATAACTGCTGGACACTACACAAAGTCCGTGGTTGAATCTTCATTTGAATCCCGCCTAACAACTACTTTTTAAAAATATCGTAGCTAATCGTCAGTGTAATCTCTCTCTCTCTCTCTCTCTCTCTCTCTCTCTCTCTCTCTCTCTCTCTCTCTCTCTCTCTCTCCTTGATAAATAAAGAAGCAATCAATCAATCAAAATCTCCTCCCTCTCTCTCTCTCTCTCTCTCTCTCTCTCTCTCTCTCTCTCTCTCTCTCTCTCTCTCTCTCTCTCTCTCTCTCTCTCTCTCTCCACATGTATGTATCTGTTTAGAAAATTGTTTTTTATGTATATGTCATTATAGTCACTTCAAGTTCCATATTTAAATTTTGCTTCTCTGGTACAGTATCTACCCATTTTTGTATATTTATGAAATTGCACATATATAATTCTTGCGATAATTATACTGACTCTCTCTCTCTCTCTCTCTCTCTCTCTCTCTCTCTCTCTCTCTCTCTCTCTCTCTCTCTCTCTCTCCCTCCCTCCCTCCCCTCCCTCCCTCCCTCCCTCCCTCTCTCTCTTCCTCTCTCTCCCCTCTCTCTCTCTCTCTCTCTCTCTCTCTCTCTCTCTCTCTCTCTCTCTCTCTCTCTCTCTCTCTCTCTCTCTTCTCTCTCTCTCTCTCTCCTCCATTCCTCCCTCCCTCTCCTCCCTCTCACCCCACCCTCTTCCCCCACCCTCTACTCTCCAACCCCACTCACCCTCTTACTCTCATTCTCTTTCCTTCCTCCTCCCAGCCCCCCCCCCTCTCTCTCTCTCTCTCCTCTCTCTCTCTCTCTCTCTCTCTCTCTCTCTCTCTCTCTCTCTCTCTCTCACCACATTTGAATATTTTGCCTCAAGGGCTGAATGTAAGAAAGGCACTACTGCCTAATTCACTACCCTCGTAAAATAAAGTTCGTACGTCCATTCGTTCGTTAATTCGTTCTCTCTCTCTCTCGCTCTCTCTCTCTCTCTCTCTCTCTCTCTCTCTCTCTCTCTCTCTCTCTCTCTCTCTCACTTCTGGAAAAATCTTATTTCATGCTCATATGAACTTATCTCGCATCAATTAAACGTCAACAATTGTGATGTCTGTAGTGATGCTATCAAAGACCTATATACAGGATCTTTAATGCTAGCCTGAAAAGAGTAAATGAACCTTATCAGGCTTATGACTACAGATAGATCACTAGGCCTATATACCCACAGGTAACAAAACGAAAGAAGATATGTATAGGCTAATATATGGCGCCTTCATAAACATGTACAATTTAACAAATGTGTTTTCATGGAAAAAAGCAGTAGGCTACATGTGTACTTATCCAATTTTTACCACAATCTAAGATTGATTTGTTCAAACTTATAGCTCACCTTATTCAGGGGCTACGTGTGAATCACACTATCCAATTCTCTGAAATACACGTGAAATCTTTCCAGAATTTTTTTATTTGCACAATTCTCTCATGCACAATCATCCTAGGTATTTTCTACTCATTTTAAACTTCACAAAGCATAAAACAAAACACACAACTGAACTTTACAGCGTATGGTAAAATATCAACCGCATGAGTAGGGATGATTTACGTCATTCAAAGGATGACCAGTATTAGGGTTTATTTAAAATCGTGATGCTTGTAAGAGTGAAATCAGTCCTCGGTTACCACATGATGGCAGGGACAAAGAGATCGAGATATTAAGTGAAGACGCATTAACTCTGCGAACTAGAAGGACGAAGAGGAATGCGGGGTGTTGGTGTTGGGGTGGGGGATGTTAAGCGGTAGTAGGGGTGGGTAGGTAGGCGGCAATAGGGGTGGGTGGGAGGAGGAAAAAACCAACCCAAAAGAAGTACAAACTTGAAAAAAACGGAAGCCAACTGATGAAAAAACAACAACATTAAAATAGGCTTTAATACATTCACGTGTTTTTTTTAGAGACAGGATTTTAAAATGCACAATTTAAATAGGTCTGAATGCCCAAACGGGGTGTATACTTACTTACAGTAAGGATAAAGATAAAAACCTCCAGGTTTTGGCATTTAAAAAATATATAAAAATCGGGTTCGAACCCGCAACCTCTCGAGAAAAGAGGGGGGAAAACACACACAAAAAACACAAAAATCTAGGTCGGGTTCGAACCCACAACCTCTCGAAAAAAAAGACAGAAAAAAAGTTTCAGCACAGAATCGAACCTGGTCACGCATGACCAAGAGTCCAACGCTCTACCAGATTTGCCATTGGAGAACTGATATGACTGAGTGTTTGTAAAGCATTTATCCCTTCAGGTTTACTGGAGGTCCTACAGACTTTATCTGTCTGTCTGTGTGTCTGTCTGTCTGTCTGTCTGTCTGTCCCGTCTCCACGGCCTATATCTCAAAAACTACTGGACGGATTTCCTTGAGATTTTGCACACTGACTGGAAGTTAGGTCCCATTCAATATTATCAAATTTTCAGAATCGAGGTTTTAAAAGAAAGTGACTTTTTTACATTTTGGTGTTTCAATGAAAACAATTCAACAGACTCCATTTTGCAAAATCTGTGACGTCATCATTTGACGTCGTATAACGTGACGTCATTTGCGAGGAGATTTTTGAAGGAGGGTGAATAGAATAGAATAGAATAGAATTCTTCGGCTTGCTTAGGCGTCCAGGGCCTGTATGCACGTCGGTCCGTTTAGTGGACTAATCGCGTTTATCCTCAGGGGCGGATCAGTTCATTTTTTTGGGGGGGTGGGTTTCCAAACTTTTTTAAGACCGGGAAGGAAGGGGGATTTTAAGGCGCCTATATACATACCCGTTTGCAAGCAGATTTTGCTCTCGATCCGGCACCGGATCGGCAGCAAAAATACGCTTGACATCCACACGCAACGATTACACCGAGACCGCGCAATCGAGCGATTTTCACTTACGTAAGCGAGGTCAGAATTTAGAGTTACGGCCTATCCTATACGAATTTTCGCGTATAAAGTTATCGCACCTCCGAGGTCCGATAGAGCCTAAACGCGTGTAAATAATATTACGGCGGCCATTTTTTTTTCTCCGAGCACGACAACGGCGTTTTCTGCGAAGAAACAGGATTTTCCGGGACCGAACTAAGCCATGAACAGCATTAATTTATCAAGGCTGTATGCTGAATGCATCAGTAGGTCGGGAAAGTTTCAACTTTTTACACATCGAATGCAGGTCAACGCAGATATACGTACGCGGCAAAGAATCTGCACCACCGCTTCGTTGCGTGCATGTTTGCACAGAAAACGCTGTATTTCGGGATACTAGAAACCCCATCCAAAGAAAATGTAAGCCATGAACAGCATTAATTTCTCAAAGCTGTATGTTGAATGCATCAGTAGGTCGGGAAAGCTCCTATATTTTAAAATCCGACAGGCAGGTCTCACGCATAGACTACACGTGGAAGCGTTGTTGCCATGGCTCTGAAAAGGGCCGTAACTCTAAATTCTGACCTCGCTTCACGTAAGTGAAAATCGCTCGATTGCGCGGTCTCGGTGTAATCGTTGCGTGTGGATGTCAAGCGTATTTTTGCTGCCGATCCGGTGCCGGAGTGTTAATTCAGCGTTTATGACATGCCAAAGGAAAGCAAAGCATGTCATAATAGGAGCTTCCTGAACCTATCCATCATGTTTAAAATATATGGTTGATTGTTCCTGGGCCGATAGCTTAGAAATGGATTTACATGCTTTACAAACACTCCGTCATTGCAATTCTCTAATGGCTCAGCTGGTAGAGCGTTCGACTCTTGGTCATGCATGACCAGGTTTGATTCTGCGCTGAAACTTTTTTTTTCTTCTCTTTTTTCGAGAGGTTGTGGTTTTGTTGTGTTTTTATGTGTGTTTTCCACCTCTTTTCTCGAGAGGTTGCGGGTTCGAACCCAATCTTTTCTTAAATGCCAAAACCTGGAGGTTCAGCGCCAGCGGTTTTTATAAAATCCATTGTCATATATATGGGGACCTACGAGAGAAATATATTGCAAAACACCTGAAAAATGCAAGGTATGCTGATGTGACGCACCTGATCAATGGGCGTGATATAAGAAAGACACGCGATGTATCGTTGTATATATTTTATGCTTTTAAATTTCCTTGTGAGAAGCTCACGAACTCTGAGGAAAATCATGTATAAAGTGAAATTAATGCCAGCTGATATGTAGATCAATCAACTACAACCAGTCATTTAGGTTAACGATGTTTCTGTAAGAGTGCAACTTTCTTTTACCTGTTTGGCACTTAGATTCACTGACTGTACTGATTTCACACTTGTACATAACATGTTCTATTTTTTGCATATGTACAAACATGTGAATTATACTGTCTTGACGGGTCTTCGACAAAAATAAACAAATCGATTAGAATCAAATCTCAGCGTTGTTAACAGCTTTGATACTTTTCTCTGCATCAACAAAACTAAACATCACACAAAACAAGCATTTCCATGAGTCAAGAAAACAAAGATTCACACAAAACAAGCATTTCTCTGCATCAACAAAATTAACATCACACAAAACAACCATTTCCATGAGCCAAGAAAACAAAGATTCACACAAAACAAGCATTTCTCTGTATCAACAAAACTAAACATCACACAAAACAACCATTTCCATGAGCCAAGAAAACAAAGATTCATACAAAACAAGCATTTCTCTGTATCAACAAAACTAAACATCACACAAAACAACCATTTCCATGAGCCAAGAAAACAAAGATTCATACAAAACAAGCATTTCTCTGTATCAACAAAACTAAACATCACACAAAACAAGCATTTCCATGAGTCAAGAAAACAAAGATTCACACAAAACAAGCATTTCCATGAGCCAAGAAAACAAAGATTCATACAAAAGAAAATAGACTACTGCAAACACTTTTAGTGTTTAAAACAAGTCATGGGAGCTCACTTTTAATTGTGTGCTTTTCTCTTCTTCCCTGCTAGACAAGCCCTGTTATAAACACGATCACACATCTTGCGAAGTGACAAGCATTGGGATGGATGGATGGATGGTTGGATGGATGGGTGGATAGATGGATGAGTGGGTGGATGAATAGTCTTTAACGGACTATCAGCCTTTGTAAAGTTATGTAAGGCCATTAAGTACGAAAATCACGAACAGTTTGGAGTACATGAAAATCAAATCACGGAGTCCTTAGTTATTTGCCTCTTACGAACTGCGTAGGAAGATGCGGGGGTCTATTCTCCCCATAAACAGACGGTGAGACCCCACCAGTGAACTCATCCTGTCCAGCATGCTACAACTGATGAAGAATAAAAAGCATATCACAAACCAAGAGGTGTAACAAATGTACACATTTTCCCCATTTCTATCCTCCAAATTCATTAAAAAAAACTTTGCACAGCAAAGTTGAATGAAAATAAATCTTTGCAACATGTGCCTGTCCACATTACAATTTTAATTACAGCTGTAGGATAATTTGTATTTGACAATCATTTCTTACAAATTAGAAAACACACAATAACACCAATCATGTAATATTAATTACCAATGGATCATGAAATAAAATTGTGGATGACTCCTTCTAAGAAAACTATACCATCAAACGGGGTATGGATGGATGGATGGATGGATGGATGGATGGGTGGATGGATGGGTGGATGGATGGGTGGATGGATGGATGGATGGATGGGTGGGTGGGTGGGTGGGTGGGTGGATGGATGGGTGGGTGGGTGAGTGGGTGGGTGGATGGATGGATGGATGGATGGATGGGTGGGTGGGTGGGTGGATGGATGGATGGGTGGGTGGATGGATGGATGGATGGATGGGTGGGTGGGTGGGTGGGTGGATGGATGGATGGATGGATGGATGGGTGGGTGGATGGATGGATGGATGGGTGGATGGTGTGTTACGGCCCATCAGCCTTTGTAGGCTATGTGAGGCCATTAAGCACGAAAATCACTAGAACAGTTCAGAGTAAACGCAAATCAAGTCAAGTTTGTTTTTGTTTGGGTGCCAGGCCCAAAAGGGCACGGCACAATTTATTCATTACCCTTGGGGGCATATAGAATATTAACAACAAAACAAACTATAACATACATAATTGGAAGAAGAAAAAAAAGAAAAAGAGAAAAAAAGAAAAAGAGAGAAAGAAAAAAAACCACACACACGGAAAAAACGAAATGTATAATGAGTAAGAATTGCATATGGAGGAAAAAATACAACTCAATACACGCAGCATTTGCATTGAAATTGAGGTTATTCAGTTAATTTTTTTACAAATAGTATTTAGGAATTCAACTAGTTTTGACAGTACCTTCTTCTTTCTGCTACCAAAGAGTTGCTTAAATTTTATGTTATTTGGTCTTCTACAAAAGTAAGCTGAAAAAAATTTACATCGCTCATCTTTGAAAAAATCACAAACAAACACATAGTGGTATTTATCCCCAATGTCGCCGGAAGCACATTTTGTACAAAGGCGTTCCGATCTTTGCACATTTAGATAACGATTTGTTTGCACTGGCAGTCTATTGTTCAAGGTTCTGAATTTCATAAATGAAACACACTGTTTGAATGGCAAAATATTGATGTAATCTTCACACACAAATTCATCTTTGTACATCCTATAGTTATAAAACACGTCTTTAGTATCTATCTATGTAAACCATGTTGAATATACTGGTCGTACAAGCACCTTCTGACCTTTTCTTTAAACCAAGTTGCTGAAAATTGTAAGTTCCCTTGCAGGGTCCAAAATCCTGATAATCCTAAACTATCCAGAATGGTTTTTATGGAAGATAAATATTCAGAATCTAACAAATCTAACGAAAACATTTTATAAGAAAACCAGTATGCAATGCTTGATAAGTTATTTCGGTTCTCAGGATTTACTAATTTATACCAATAGCATAATAATCTACGTTTAGCATTAATGTGTAAAGGTATTTTTCCCAACTCACCAAAAACCATAGCATTGGGTGTTGATTTTCTCAACTTGAATACAGTTTTATAAAAGCGAAGTTGTAATCTAGTTGCGATTTCGCACGAACTAAAAACCCCAAACTTCAGAGCCATACAACAAAATAGGAGCTATGATCTTATCAAACAGGTCAATCTGTATATCAGCTGGGAGAGACAATTTACTACAGGTTCTCAGCAAAGAAAACATTGCTCTCGAAGCTCGATCATATAAATTTTTCTGAGCGACTGAAAACTTATTATTACAGTTCAATCTTAATCCAAAATACATAACATCAGACACAACTTCAATTGGCTCACCATTAAATAAGAAGACAGGTTTGTTTCTAATTTTACCTCGAGAAAAAACAATAATTTTAGTCTTGTTAATATTAACGTGAAGTTGCCATCTAATGCAATAGTCATACATTCCATCCAATAGACTCTGCAACCCTGCTTCTGACTCTGAACATATTACAGTGTCATCAGCGTACAATAATAAAAACATTTGAAATAGAGCATTAACATCAGAGTCCTCCATGTTAGCCATATAAGCATCTCTAGACATGGTAAACAAACCAACATCTTTGTTGCGTGAATAGCGACGAATGTTCTTAATCTAAAAGGATAGTTTAGGAACTGGAAATAGTTTCCGTTTACAGAGGGACTTTAGGAGGATTAGGATGCCTTGCTGGGAGAGAGAAAATCCCAGATACCTTTGCAGATGACAAGAGACTTTTGTGCGATGACGCGCAAGGAAATTTTGACGTCACGACTAGCGGTTGATCATTCATTGCTAGATTGTAGAAGCATTGGGACGTGTCGGCTGATCGCTCTGAAGAGCCGCCGTCTGTAAAAGTTGGACTGTGGAGTCCACTCTTACTCATGCTCATGTGTTGAGCTGTGTGTGTTTAGGCGTTGGACGTGGAAGCGTCACGGCCTGAATTTATGGGGTAAGAGCGAGCGAGTGAATGAGTTAAACTGCTGGGTACCTCTGCATTCTAAGTGAAGGGAATTCGGATTGAGATTTGTGACTGATTGGATTTGGTGGACCGTGTGGGTGGGTTCGAGGGAGGAATTGCATTGTCTTTTTCTCAAGGTGTTTGGGAGAGTCAGAGTGATAGACTGCTCTTTGTATTGCAGGCTGAATACTGAATGATGAGGAATACTGAATACTGAATGATGAGGAATACTGAATACTGAATGATGAGGAATACTGAATACTGAATATTGAGGAACACTGAATGAATGCTGCTAATTACTTCTACCACTAAACTACTGCTGTAGTTTGCCGCACCAGTTTCCTACTGGTTTGAGAGCTATTGCGTCAACTGGGAAGTTGAAAGTGGTACCGTTCCTCCTTCTCGTTCGCCTGGGTTGATACGCTTCTATTGAGAGAAGATATCGTTCACCTGTGTTGAGATGGGTCTGCCAGTTTGCCTGCCAGCCCACTAACCAGCCTGCCTGCCAGCTTGCCTTCCAGCCTGCCAGCCAGCCTGCCTGCCTGCCAGCCCACTAACCAGCCTGCCTGCCAGCTTGCCTTCCAGCCTGCCAGCCAGCCTGCCTGCCTGCCAGCCAGCCTGCCAGCCTGCCTTCCAGCGGCCTGCCAGCTCAACTGCCAGCCATCCTTAGCCCTAGTCTATGGAGAGACGAGGGCTGGCGAATTCCGTCGCCAAAGACGTCGTGGTCAGCAAGCCACACGGTTGATCGTACCTGCATCGTTCTGCAGGGAGTGTTGGGAGTTTCTACTCGATGTGAACTTTCAGCGAGAGATAGGACGTTTGGAGAGGTGTTTCTTCGAAACGGGTAAGAGGATCTGACTTCTCCCTCTCTTCGTCTAGGATCGGTTCTCATCATCGTTGTTTTAAGCGCTGGGTGCTTAACAAGACTTTGTTGAACATTGAATGGCTGAAGACGGTTTCCTTATGGGAGAAGTTAGTGCAGATTTGTGGAGTAAATTCGAGAAAGTGTTGTCGTTATCAGACGTGGCACCGTTGATGACGTATCCAAAGTGAGACCTTGATTCCGTGAGGGAATTTTCTTCTCAGAAGTCAAGAGTTTTAATGAGTGGTTAGATGTCTTGTATTGGAGACGCTACCCTCCTTTCTGTCTGAGACAAGAGTTTAATTGGTGTGTGATCTAATTCGTTTCCAGTTCAATCTTATTGTAAAGTAGTTAGATTATTATTTTCTTCAGGGGAATCCTAGCCGGGGTTGGGTTATTTGTTAAAAATAAAATTATTGTATCATTTATCTCCCAGTGCCGGGTTTTCATTTATCATATTGTTTTACTCAGTGATCTCAGGAATGTGGTGATGGGGTTTTGTTGAAAACCTCCCCCTTGAGTCATTAAATTTATTTAATGACAATAAAAAAAACAAGGTTAAATAACAACAGTAAAAATAGGCCACAATCTTTCTGAAGTAAAAACTGTTTTAAATCATTCAAAAATAGAGCAAAAAGCAGGGGGGACAAATTCTCTCCCTGTCTGACACCACACAGACTTGAAAAATAACCAGAATAAGAATTGTTTACTCTTACACATGACTTTGCCCTAGAGTACATATTTTTGACAATTTTGCAAAAATTTCCATTAATCACGGTGTCCCTAGTTATTCGCCTCTTACGATTCGTGTAGGGAGACACGGTGGGTCAATTCTTACCCCCAACACAGGGAGACACGGTGGGTCAATTCTTACCCCCAACACAGGGAGACACGGTGGGTCAATTCTTACCCCCAACACACAGTGGGAGACACGGTGGGTCAATTCTTACCCCCAACACACAGTGGGAGACACTGGGTCAATTCTTACCCCCAACACACAGTGGGAGACAAGGTGGGTCAATTCTTACCCCCAACACACAGTGGGAGACACGGTGGGTCAACTCTTACCCCCAACACAGGGAGACACGGTGGGTCAATTCTTACCCCGAACCCACAGGGGGTATCAAATGGGTTAACTTAAGCTACTCTTGAAGCAATCTTGTTATGCAATGTCTCCAGCTATTACTTTGGGGGTTATATTGAGGGGCCTGATGAATTTAAAGAGTTCAATAACTTTTTTATTAACATGGCTTTATTTTTTTATGAGCTTTGTAGGGGGTGTCACCCCTGTATGTTTTTTTTTCATAGGCCGGTAAATGACATTCATGCCAAAACTTTGTGAACCCCTACTGGGGGTGACTTAGGCCACTGGCTCTTATTGTTAATGTCTTGTAATATTCTCTGTGATTCTATTTTCAGACAGAACAGCCTAAAATGTGTGATTTACTTTAAAAAGGTTTTCATAAGCATCCAAAGTGTGACCATATTTTTCTCAAGTGGCCGTCGTCACCCCAGAAGGCATTTGTCACTCCAGTTGGCGTTTCCTTATATAGGTGAATGTGTTTTTCTTCTTGATTTTATAAACAAAGCAAACAAAACACTTTAAATTACTACACTTATACCTATCTTCATGCAGTCACAGAATCCTGCAGATATTGATCAAGTATTCATAACTATTCTATTCAATATATCATAATACATTCAGTTATGGACACAAAAATTCTGATATTTAAAAAAAATTTAATCACGACCACTTTTCCATGAGACCACATCTACAGCTTGTACTTGGCTGCCCTGCAGTTCAGTGGGGTGGTCAAGCTGACCAGAAGAGGCATCACTGTGCACAGGACATTGGCTTTCACCACCATGCTCTACTTCAAATGCCTCAGCCATACACTTCCTTGTACATGTACATGTCATCACACACAATTAGCACTAACACTCTCACAGTTGTATGGCCAGTACCAGTAGTCTAGGGGAAACAAGTGCAAGCTCCTGCTCTCAAACTGTCCACTTGTCCAGGAGAATGGGCAAGGTGGACAAATACACTGTCACTGTGTACAGGTGATGACACACTTCCATCACACACCATGCCACATTCATGGACCCAACCCTTTCTGAGAAATACAACAAGGTGACCAGTTTGGGACCAATACTTCACATCATCTCACAACCAAGCAGTCCTGTGGTCAAGATGACCAACACTGGAAGCTCTACAGGTCATCCAACACAGTCATGGAGTCAACTTGCAGACAAACCACCAAGCCACATGGCCTGCATTAAAAAGATAACAGCTTTTGCACTCCCAAACATGACAGCAGTGCAGAAAATGCCAACATCAACACATCATGTCATCTGTTCAGTTGGCCTCCAAACAAGCCAAAGACACAAAAGGCAGTATCTACATGTGGAAGTCTTGTCAACTGGAAATCACAACAATACAGTGTATTTGAGGACATGTTCTAAAAGTGGACCACAGGTCTCTCAAGGAGAAAAGACCACCACATGTTTGTGGGAACCAAGAGAATTTCATGTCTACAAATCTGGTCAAACATTTCTAATGTAGTCCTTTGTAGTCAGTCCCATGTCCCAAGTGTTTCAGTTTGTTACTGAACAAGATTCTTTGCCTCCCACTGACAAGTCCACATTGAAAGTGTTCCAAATCATCTTCATTCAGTCTACAAGTGTGTTTTCAGGATGTCTTTCTGACTAGAGCTGTACTCACAGTGGGATTGATGGATGGATGGATAGTGTTTTATGGCCTATCAGCCTTGTAGGTTATGTAAGGCCACTAAGCACAAAAATCACTAGAACAGTTTTAGAGTAAACGTAATCCACTCACGGTGTCCCTAGTTATTCGCCTTTTAAGAATCCCATAGAGAGTAGGGAGACAAGGTGGGTCAACTCTTACCCCGAACCCACAGGAGGACTCACAGTGGGACACCGATACTCCTTAAACCTCTGTGGACAGTATTTACATGTCTTCATTGGCTGCCTTTCTGAGCGGTTTTATACTGGCAATGGGGACTCTGGCTTTTCCATGTATTTCAGGGACTGTTTGTAGACTTTGCTTCAGGATGCCTTCCTGACTTGCTCTTTACTGACAATGGCAACAATGAAACTTCCTTTAAGGCTATGTTCTGGTGTAAATGGGGTTCAAAATGACAAAATCTTCGATTTTCAGATTTTTGTGTCCGTTCGTTCTTGAACCATCCTAGATTACCTCTCTGCTACTCATATGGTTCAAATCACGTTAAAAAGTACTAAAATAGCACAATTTAATTGGTACTGTCTGCTTTTTTTCCGAAACAAAGTTTTTTTGTTGAGTACAAATAGCTCCTTTCTTCCAGCGATCAGAAAATATTTCGTTTGTGCGATTGCGGCAAGCCATATACCGTTGGAAAGCTTGGCATGTGCACTTCATGAATATTAATAGTCTGTAGCTCTATCTGTTGGTATAAGCCAATCAGAAGCTGTTTTCCATCGCTAAGGAGCTCGAGAAAGCATGAGAACCATTGGATGAAACTGATCACGTGATTTATTCAAGCCGCCTGATTGGCTCGCGGAGTAAACAACATGGCTGCCTTTGTGTAAGATTACACTCGCTTCGATATTGTTTTCGCTCGTCATGCGCAAATTATGGGTCGAACGAAGCAACGCACAGTCCAGTATCATAGCCGAAAATCGAAAAAGAGAAAAGAACACCTTGCCGAAGCTTGAAAGAAACGCTGGGCACCAAGAGAAGAGGCAGACCGCTTCGCTGCATCTGCCTTCGAGTCGACTCGACGAACAACAACAGAAGCACGTGCGTCCGCTGCATTTCAAGAGACCTCGAGGCCGGATTCACCTCAACCAAGTACTTCATCTGGACTTCGAGGGTCCTGGAAGCGTTCATCTGCATCGTCTGCTGTACCAGGGCCCAGTGGCAAACGTCCACGCCTCGGTGAAGAAGTGGTAGGTCGTGCATCGCTCGAACACTCACCAACTGTCGCCTCGCGTCCGACTTCAAGCACCATCGTTGATTTCAATGAAGTTAACGCTGTGATAGAACCACTTCTGTGCCCTAAATGTGAACTCCAGGGGGTTGAAATCAGATGTGATTACTCTCAAGTGAAGGGCTTAGCAGCTGTAATGACTCTGTGCTGCAATTCATGTGGTGCCACCTTATCAAAGTGTCATACTAGTAAGAGACTGACATCTCAAAAGACTTTTGAGATCAACAGAAGAGCAGTTGTTGCGAGCATACTTGCAGGGCTTGGTGTTTACAAATTCAACAAATTTTGTGAGTATATGAACCTTTCTGGCATGCATCCTAGGACCTTCCACAACCACTGTGATGTGATCTTCAAGTCCACGCCAGACCATCAGAACTGTGTGAGGTCAGAGGCTGTCAAACATGTGAGACAAGCCTACAAGAAGATCTATCCAGACTTGCAGGAGGATGACACTCTGGATATTTCTGTCTCATTTGATGGGAGGGGGGCCCTGCATATCAGTCTGGTGGCTTCTTGTAATCTGTAAGTTACTTCCAAGAGACATTTTGACTTAAATTATCACTTTCATTTGCAAATTTTATCAAATTTAGTATTTGCATGCATGCTGTGTGTCCAAATTTCCTTCCCATCCAAGAACAGAGTAGAAGTGGCTGTTCTACTGTCAAAAGGGGAGCTCAGTGCAGCATGAGAGGCCACCTTGAGGTACATGTCTGCTGAAGGACTTCCAGAGGGCAGACACACAGTGAAGTTGGGTGTTCGCTGGGTTATCAAGTGAAAGAAGTTGCTCGCATGGATGGTGAGCATCAAGGAGAAAGAAAGAAGGAGGAAAGTGAAACTGGCCCAAGCTAGCATAAGAAGAGCTCTGCAGGGGAAGGAGAAGGGCCCTGTATATATGTCTGGTGACTTCTAGTAAATTTCTAGCTACTTCCAAGAGACATTTTGACTACCATTACTTTAATTTGCATTTTTCTCAAAATTAGGATTTGCGTGCATGTCATATCATTGGTGTTTCCTTATTTCAGTCAATTATGGAGGGAAACTCCAGAAATTTTGCCTCCATCTTCAAAATATATCATTCTGTGCTTTCATAGAAAAAATTCATGTCTTAATCTAACTGAGATGGCATAACACATCAACAAAGTACTATCTTGAGCAAATTTTGCATGCGGATGTAGATATGTGAAATAAAATTTGTTTTGAAATATATACATCCTGTCTGTCCTTATTTTCTCTCTACTAAACCACTGACCCTATCTTAATGGTCTTTTTGTCACAATTTGGGAGTCCTTTGACAGAGGAAAGATACCCTACTGGAGTCACTAATTTCTTGCAAAATCGCATAAATTTTGATTAAAAAGCCTTATAACACTTTTTTTTTAAGTTAAATTTTTAAAAAAATTGATAAATGTCTTCTTTTTAATAGTATAATAATGTACTTTCAAAAAAAGAAAGGACAAATATTGCTTTGAATTACCTCCTCTTTGACACCAGAACATAGCCTTAAGCTTCATGGACTCTCTTGATGTGTTTCTGCAGGTCACTTTTCCTTCCAGCTCTGTACTGACAATGTGGACATGGATACTTCCTCAAACCTTCATGGACAGTGTCTATGTGTGTCTGCAGGTGGCCTTTCTTACCAGCTCTGTACTGACAATGTGGACATGGATACTTCCTCAAACCTTCATGGACAGTGTCTATGTGTGTCTGCAGGTGGCCTTTCTCACCAGCTCTGTACTGACAATGTGGGCATGGATACTTTCTCAAACCTTCATGAACATTGTCTATGTGTGTCTGCAGGTTGCCTTTCTGAGCAGCTCTGTACTGACAATGTGGACATGGATACTTTCTCAAACCTTCATGAACATTGTCTATGTGTGTCTGCAGGTTGCCTTTCTGACCAGCTCTGTACTGACAATGTGGACATGGATACTTCCTCAAACCTTCATGGACAGTGTCTATGTGTGTCTGCAGGTGGCATTTCAAACCAGCTCTGTACTGACAATGTGGACACGGATACTTCCTTAAACTTTCATGGACTGTCTTTACATGTCTTCCGAGTGCTTTCCTAAATTCACACCTGAATTCACAATGGGGGCAAGCATGTCTCCTCAAACCTACATGGTCCTTCATTTCATCTGAATGGGGACTAGAAACTTCCCTGGCTTCTTGATGGACAACACCTCCAGGACTCTGCACTCTGCCTTTCTTTCTACACTGCTGCTGCCTGGGAGGACTACAGTGCCTCTTCTCCAGAGGGGACAACTCTGCTGTCTTCTGACTGGACACACATGGCCTTGGCTTGGACACTTTTGGGCTACTGCTGCTGCTTGCCACAGAGGCTGACCTGCCTTCTGACCACTGGGCAGCACACACTGACCCCCTGACATCTGTGGACACACTGGACTCAGGACTGGCCTGCAGATGTACATCTTTCTCTACTTCCTGCTCCTCTCCTTTATCCAGCCTTTCCACACCTGTCTCTTTACAAGACACTGACTTCCTCTTCACCATGCAGTCCTCCAAGTAAACAACACGATGCATCATATGTTCCCACCCTACATCTCTCCTCTCTTCTTCCTCCTCTCTCCCACACACACTCCCACACACACCTCCTCCCTCCACCTTCACCTCTGGGCACCTCACCCAGCCTGCTGGGCTGTCCACTGCTTGCTCCTGCTGACACACACGCACCCCTTCCATGCACTGCTCTTCCTGTGAAAGCCCAAAGGAACCAACACTTCCCAAGCCAGTCTCAGGCACTCTTCTCAATAGGACATATGGCAGCAGATGGCATTTACCCTGTACACTTCTCTTGTACTTCTCACCCTCCAGCCCACTGCTTCTCTCAGCCCTGCCACACTTCAACACACAAGCATCACAGTCACCAGGGGCTGACAAACACAAGCTCTGCTTCACACTTGCCTTGTCTTCTCCCTCCACCTTCACTACCACTTCTTCCTTCACAGAGTTCTCTGCTTTCACACCAGTCCCATCAAGCAGTTGGTCCTCAAAACCTGCCTCACATTTCATTTCAGTCTTTGAGTGATGGTCACAACTTGACAAGTCCACAGATGGAAGTGGGTCATCAAACAGCCAGTCAATGTTTTCCTCCATGGTCAGATTCAAAGACACAAACACTTCTCATGCAAATAGTTTTGCTGAAGGACACTTCTCCTAATGCCACAACAGATAAAGCCCCTCAGCTATAAGACAAGGTGGACTAGCACACATTTCTCCCTGGATCAACTTTTGTACAAAAAGCAGATTTCTCCAGTGAACTGCTCATTAAGAAAGACACACACATGTACACAATCAGTAAACCAGCTCCAAAATCAAATGGAAGTTTGTTCTTTCCATATATCACTCAGCTCAAGGACAGCTCCTCTTACTGCACTCAGTCACATTGCTTGTCCAGCACAGCCACAATGTGGCCAGGCCTTCCTTCCACTCCTCCAGGCCTTGGCATGTCCCCAGTCTGGCCAAGAAGGGCTGCCTCTGCACAGGCAAGGCCAGGACACCTGCACTCCACTAGGGGGCTGCCACTGCACACCTGTTCACACCAAGGGTGGAGGCAAGAGGCTCCTGTCCTGTCTTGCCTTGCAGCCTGCCACCTGCACCAGTTCAGGCAGTCAGGGGGCAGCACTCCTACTGAAACACAACAAGGCAACACTTGTCACGTCGCCTTAACTACAGTGAGTACAACAAGCAGTAGTCTATGAAGACCAAAGCTTAGGAAAACTGACATGTGTACACAGAGGTGGATTAGATATCATAAAGGAAAAGGAAAAAAGTAATGTATACACACAAGTACCCACATAGACATCCACACAAACGCACGCACACACACACATCCATAGACACAAACACACAATGGCATTAGAATGAGAGAGAGAATGAATGAACGAACTTGTTTATTTGATAGGCCTCCGGTCTGTCACAACAGAAACATTGTACACATCGGAATTGATTATTTCCACTGCTTCGAGTCTTTTCAAAGCATGATACAACAAGAAGGGCAAAGCCCATACGACTCACATGCTTGACCTTGACCTTTACATGACCTTGACCTTCAGGTGACCTTCAAGGTCAAGGCCAAACAACTACACCTAGCAATGACATTATACACTAAGAAATGCTTTACACATTTTTCCTACCAAAATACATGTGGCCTTGACCCATGTTCAAGGTCATCCAAAGTCATGCAACACAAAGCTGTTAATTCAAGACATAGAAAGCACAATGGTGCTTATTGGCACTTTCTACCATGAGATATGGTCACTTTTAGTGTTTCACTACCTTATTTTGATCGCATTTCATAAGGGTCAAAGTGACCTTGACCTTGATGATATGTGACCAAATATGTCTCATGATGAAAGTATAACATGTGCCCCACATAGTTATTAAGTTTGAAACAGTTATCTTATACAGTTCAGGGTCAAGGTCACTTCAAAATATGTATACAATTCAACTTTGAAGAGCTCCTGTGACCTTGACCTTGAAGCAAGGTCAACCAAACTGGTATCAAAAGATAGGGTTTACCTTGCCCTATATACCATATATTGGTGAGGTATCCAATCTCAAAACCTTTAGAGAAAATTGAGAAAATGTGAAAAATGGCCGTTTTTTAGACAACATTTATGGCCCCTGCGACCTTGACCTTGAAGCAAGGTCAAGTCACTATGTATGTTTTTTGAGGCCTTGTCATCATGCACCATCATGCCAAATTGGGTGTTGATAGACTTAATAGTCTCCGAGAAAAATCCAACGTTAAAGTTTTAAACGGACGCCCGGACACCCGCACGCCCGGACGGACGAAACGGGTGAGTATATAGACTCACTTTTGCTTCGCATGTGAGTCAAAAATTGCTAACGATCTTATTATGCTAGGGTCACTGCCTGAAAAAATTGTTCCACCCTTCTAAAGTCATTAATGTGGGAGAGATATTTTTCTCTAAAGTCTTCAAATACTGGGCACACATAAAGCATATGAAATTCACTCTGGATTTCTTTCATACAAGCTGGACATGTGTCTAAGTGATCTGGGATCATGAGAGTAACAACATTTGTGATGGTACAAGTCACTAAAACCAGAACGAAACTGAATGTACACATCTCGGAATGGATTTTTATCAATTGCATATTATTAATAATTATCTCTATCCCAAAGCGCTTTATTTGATGATAAAAAGACTATCTTCCACTACTTAACAATGTTTGTTCCCAGTTGCTCCGATATACCAAGACAATACAATTCTTCAATTCTCTGATAAATTCTCTTTCATTGCGTATTGTCTGAGCAACCCATATGTGCTCAAAACCGTATTTACATAATATATCCTTAATCTGGTTTTCCCAATTCTGCCGATGAGAGTTCTCCTGCATTTTATAAATCATGTGTGGGTAACGGGAAGTTTCCATTCAAAGTACTCTGATCCCGTATCTCACTGAGAGAATGATACCATTCACAAAAAGAGGGTGTCTGCCAGTTTCCCCATATACAATCACATTTGGTACTCTAATAGGCAAATTAAGGAATCTTTTCAATGCTTCCAGATGTATAGATTCAATAACAAAACAATCTCCAAACTTCAGATGAATACAACAGTATACTGAGCACTTGAGAGTTGAACATTTTAAAGAAGGCATCTGGTGACAGGCATTGGAGTTTTCTAATACAACTGGTAAACTGTGATGTATTGGCTTTTGCCCTTTGAACAACATCTAATTGAAGCAGGTTACAAGATAACTTCGTGGTAAACAAGGATCCCAGATACCTATACTCGGGAACCACTTCCAGAATGGCATTACCAAGAACCACTTTTCATGTTCAGATAAATAGCCACCGTTCCTAAACACCATTACTTTTGTCTTCTCTTGATTTATACCAAGTCCAACAACATCAGAGCCTTTTTTCAGATAATTGGTTCTGCAAACCTACTACAGTGTCCGATATAAGTTCAATATCATCAGCGTACAGCAACAAGTAAATGATGTTGCCCGGCCTAACTTGGGCATCATGTTTTCCATGCTTAATTACCATTTTTGCAACAGAATTCACTAACAGAGCAAAAATTATCGGCGACATTTTGCAACCCTCTTTCAGCCCCAAGTTACTGTCAAAAGGCTCTGAATAGCAACCATTGCATCTTACCCTACATATTATATGTGAATACATGGCCTGAAGCATTTTCAGCAACCTACCTTGTATGCCGTACAAATAAAGTATTTCCCAAAGCGCTGCCTTTTTGACAGTGTTGAATGGTTTTTTGAAATCAACAAAAGCTACATACACTTTTCTTTTCTTTGTAAATAACGTTGAATGACAGAATAAAGAACAAATATATTATCCACAGTCAAGTAGCCTTTTCGAAACCCGACCTATTCCTCCACAATCACACTCCGCCCAAAAATTTAGTTTGTCAGAATTGACATAAATACTTTGCTACGGATACTAGTGATCGATATACCTCTATAGTTATCAGGGATAGATGGATCGCCCTTCTTGAATATTGGTAAGATTATTGATTGCCTCCAGGAGGCTGAATAATGTCTCTTAGTGAATGCAGCATTAAGTAGCGATGTTAACATTACCAACAACAACTCTGGTATGTATTTAATCATCTCCATAGTAATTTCATCAATCCCTACAGATTTGCCTCCCTTTAATTTACTAATGGCACACTTGATGTCGTCAACTGTAATATCACAATCAAGAGTTGAAATTTCATCTTCCACACTACTGAGAAGAGTACAGTCTATGGGCTGTACTCTAGAATTATCCTGCCTTAATAAAAGATCACTGAAGTCATCTTTCCAAACATTAATTTTGATCTAACATTAATTTCACAAATGATTTAGAATTAATTTTACGAACCTGTCTCCAAAAATCAGTTGGATTTGTTAAACTAGAAAGTAATGTCGACATCATATTTCTTCTACATATGGTTTTCTTTTCTTTAATCAACCTTTGGTACATACTCCTTTCTTTCGTGTAATTCTCCTTAAGTACAGACAAATTGGTGCGTAAATAACGACGGTAAAGGCACCTCAATCTATGCTTAGCAGCAAAACAGTCGTCATCAAACCATGGTTGTCTATTTCTATTCCTTCCAACTGTGAAATGTCTCCTCATAGGTTCTGCTGCACAGAGTAAACAATTACTAAATTCTGCCATTGCTGCATCAATATCAATCTCACTTGCCCTAACCTTATCACACAGCCCTACTTCTCCAATGTAAGACATCAAAGCTTCACAAAACTGCCCTGCCATATTTGGATCCCATACATGTATATAACTTATATACCTGGAAACTGCACAATCTCTTCTGTAATAATAGGTTGACAGTCCATACACAGTTCTAAGCACATGTGGGAGGTCAATACATTTTCTCTAACAAACAAGGATTTAGTCTTTCTCCAACTCTTTTGATACCAAAACATAATCAATGTTACTATTTCCTGTAGCAGAAATATATGTGTAGTTGCCATTTATATCATCATCGGTACAACCGTTAATGATAAGCAGATCAAAACCCAGACATGTGGATAAAAGTGCATGGCCATAATCATTCATAACAACATCTCGAGAATTTCTCAATTCATATGGTGCTTTATATCGCATATCAGAACATTCATTCACATCACCTACGTTAAGATTCCCTGTTCAAGCATTGAAATCGTCACATACAATCACCCAATAGTCAGGATGCTCTGAACATATTTGTAACAAGCAATTCTCTAGCTCTTGCACACCACAAGCAACACCAGTTCTCTGATAGTAGGGAGAATCTGCAGGAGGCAGATACACACATAATAAAACTACATCTCTGTCATAAACAAAAAGGTTCTTACTGACCTTGAATATTAGCATACTGTTAAAGTTGCATGGAACTACTGTCACAAAACGAGAAATGGTATGACTAGTACAGCATATAACTCCACCTGATCGCCGACCTCGGTTAGAGATCCTAAGAGCAGGAGCAACATAACAATTGAAAGTATTATTTAAGACAGCATTCTGAAAATCTTCCACGAAAGTCTCTACCAAACAGACAAACTGAAAATCACAAATATATGCAAGCAAATCAGGATCGTCCAGCTTCGAAACAATGCGACTCACATTCCAGGTGAGAAATGTTAACATACCTCCACCTGGGTCTGAGCTGACTGGAGTGACTAGGCTTCGGCCGCTCTCCTAGGTTGTACTGGTGACAACCAGGTACTGGGACCTTGTCACAGATCGCGTCTGGATGTGGTTACGGTCTTCTCACTCTGGTACCAAGTGCAGCTGTACTCCCCGGAAGTAAGCATGGTGCTCTGAAGCCCTTGCCTCTTGAAGTTGTTGGTGTTGCTGGTCAATCCTGTCACTTGATACACCTATCCCTTTCGCCTTGAGCTTGGCCTTGCATTCCAGGATGGCATACTTGTCTTGACTTCTGTTGAGACAGACGATGAGAGGCCGGGTCTTGTCTGGCGAAGGTCTAACTATGCGATGAGCTCTTCGGAGGTCTCTGAAGTCTAGCCTGCTAGGGAGAACTTTATTCACAGCCTCTAAAAACTTCTCTTCGGATCTGTGAAAGCTTTCTCCCTCTTGCTCTGGAACATTAAAAAGAATTACATTTCCCTGCGTGAACGTCTTCCTTGGTTCTCCAGCCTTTCTTCCGCGTTGTTAGCTCTCGCAGTCATCTGGTCTAGTTTGTCACCAATGTGGTCGATGTAATCTTCCTGGATAATGACCTTGTCTCTGACGTCTTCCAGTTTTTTCCTCATGTCCTCAAACTTTCTTTCCAGATGTTGAACACAGCCTCTTTAGAAGTGTCTTCACTTCATCTAGGATGCTAGATGTAGCTTCCTGCTGCCTCCTATCCCAGTCCTCATTCAGTGCTTTCAAGACTTCTTCCAGATCCTTCCTCTCCAACCCAGGCCCGGGGTTCTCCTCTACATTACCTGACAGGAGGAGAAGGAAGGAGAGATCATGATGGTACTGGGCACTGGACCCTCCTACTCCGAAAGCGACAGAAAAATGACCTGGCCTACCACAAGTCTGGCCGTATCTCATTGGCAGTGCCAAACACGGGAGTGAAAAGTTCGTGGAAAGCAGGGCATGCACGGCAGTGGAGTTCACAGCTTCCATGCTCAGCCATCCAGCGGTCAAGTTCATCATGAGTCCAGTAATCAGTCCAAGCACGATTGCCATGTGCAAAAAGCACACACAACTCAGCACTCTGTTCAGTGAGACCGAGCTCACTGGCAGTACACCCCGTGCAGCAAGCCGTGCATGAAGTCCAATTCTTGCACGGTACATGTCTAGGTCAACCCTCATCTCACTTCACGTTTATTCCACAACAATCATAAAACTGAGGAAACAACTACAAAACCCACAGCAAATTCCTTCTAAACAAACAAACAAACCAACACTTGTAATATTAGTAATGTTCACGGGTCGCCCTGTGGACAGCTACATACAGGTAAACATTTGGTGCATTTTCAGTTCAAGCGCACCTCAAACTAGCTCATTCCAACAATCATCAAAACTGACAAAACCGAGCACAAAAGATACAAACACAGCCGAATGCTTGACGCACAAACGTAGTCTTCTCGGGCCTGCTGGCCCAAGAACACTTGTAATATTCACTTTCACCCATTGAGCTGTAGACAGCCACAATCAGCCCAACACTCTGTGCGTTTTCAGTTCAACTTCAAGCCCATCTCAAAACTAGTTCGCTCCAACAATCACTAAAACTGACAAAATCGGCCTCAAAAGATGCCAATAAACACAGCAAAGTACTTCCAGCACAAACGCAGTTGTCTCAGGTCCGGAGGGCAAAGAACACTTGTAATAGTCAATTACTTCCACAGTTTGCAGTTCGCGCTGTAGACAGCTACGCAAAGGCCAAACTAGGACTGTACGTTTTCAGTTCCAGCAATCTCAAAACGAATTCATTCCAACAATCAGTTAAACTGTTGAAAAGGTAAACAAAAGTTGCGCACAAACACCAAGAAAACTTGCCGCATCAACGTAGTTCTCTCGGGCTCTCTGAGGAAACAACACCAGTACAGTCACTTTCTCGTTCGCCCTGTCAACAGCTACACTCAGGCCCGGACCAGGGAGCACAGCCAAAACACGTCCACTCTAGTCGACAACTCTGCCAGAGAGAGGGGCAGAGAGAGAGAGAGAGAGAGAGAGAGAGAGAGAGAGAGAGAGAGAGAGAGAGCGAACGAACGAACGAATGAATTTATTTCAGGGGGCCATCCACCCATTTGAATCATATACATTATGTACAAAGGAAAAAAAAACAAAAAAAAACAACAACTAAACAACAATACATGTTTGCTTCACTCCACAACTTGCAGTGTTCCACACGTAATGTATAGTAGGTGTGTCAGCAGCCCTCACTTCAAGATGTACATGCAAGTTGGATACAGTATCAAGTGTAGGTAGCCAGTGTCTCCTCTCTGAGTTTCAGGGCATAGAATATACATAGATCCATCTTTTGTTTTCTTCTGATTGGTACCATTCATAAGATTATAACAGTTTCTGTTCGAAGTTGGATGTACATATTTTGCAATGTATCTTTCTCTAATTTGAGAGAGAGAGAGAGAGAGAGAGAGAGAGAGAGAGAGAGAGAGAGAGAGAGAGAGAGAGAGAGAGAGAGAGACAGAGAGACAGAGAGAGACAGAGAGAGAGAGAGAGAGAGAGAGAGAGAGAGAGAGACAGAGAGAGAGACAGAGAGAGAGAGAGACAGAGAGAGAGGCAGGTAGACAGAGAGAATAAAAGAGAGAGACAGAGAAGCATTAAGACCGATGACACATCTTTGCATTAAATCCAAGCATGGATGTTATGGGGCAACTAAAAGCCAAAACACAGAGTTCAGACAACAGATATTCAAGACTATATTATGCATTTTGAAGTGTATTCTCTGGTTGCTTGGTCATTATCAATAAGACACAACATTAAAATACAGCATACCATTATTACAAGTTGGTTGTCACCAGAATAGGTCCTCTCACCTGCAGTGCATGTTCACTGCCCATGCTAGTTTTGCTTTTAGACTGTTCTTGCTTCTTCATAACATGTTTGTATTATGTATGTACATAGCAACATCACTGATTTTTCTACGGTCATCCCCATTAAATAGTTGTGCTACATTTCCATTTCTTAGTTTTTGAATACACATTTTAGGATATATTTATTTCTGATGTTATTTTATACATAGCAGTGCAACAGAAAATTATATTCTTCCTGAATTTCTCTTCAGAATGGACAGTCTCTATTGGGGCTTTGATCTAAACATCTCATGGATATGATGTACAAATGCATCCCTGAACTTTTTAATATTTATAAAATGTGTACCTTTAGCACTGAAATATTCTTTTAAGGGAACTGTACAGAGTAAAACAATCGCTACTCATGAATTTTCAGTTCCAATCTTGTTGATAACAATCCTGTAGTCTCCATTTAAGTGATTGAATAAAACCACTATCATTGTTATGTTAGTGCCATCTTTCATCGATAAGTTTTCGTAACAGAGTTATGCAAAACAAAGCTGTATTGATTTTGTCCAGCTAAGCATTGTAGTGACACCTTCTCTTTGCAACATTTAAATAAGCTTGCTTTGGCAGCCTGTTCCATTGCATCTTACAGAATTTAAGCCATTATTTCACCGCACTTACAACTGAGTTTATAGATAGTGGATATTTACCTGATTCACCTTGACACATAAGGACTGGAGGGTTTTACATCAACATCTAAAAACCGTTTGCATGCAAACAGGTGAGACCTTTCTATACATTGTGACTGTCTTCTTTCTAGTCCCCACAACTCTGAGGCATACAGCAAAGGTTGCATCTCTGAATCATACACATATAATTATTATAGTCAATAAGAAACAAACACACGACAAACACCAAAATCAAAGTCTTTCGGGCACACGCCCTTCTTCAGTGAAGTTACAGACAAACATAAATGATGCAACACATGACGTAAAAAAACTTTAGAATGACATGACGTAGGCACTCAAAACTCTCCCTATCTCTCTCTCTCTCTCTCTCTCTATTTATCTCTATATCTTTAACTTTCTCTCTATAACTCTCTCTCTCTCTCTCTCTCTCAACCTCTCTCTCTCCTTCTCTCTTTCTCTATCTCTCTATCTCTCTCTCTATATCTCTCTATCTCCCTTCAACTTTCTCTCTATCTCTAACTCTCTCTCTAACTCTCTCTCTAAGTGTTCATAGTTCCATCCATCTATCTCTCTCAGTCTAACACATTCAGTCCTTCAGGGTAGTTGGTGCGCAACTTGAAGCGCCAGAACTTCTCTCTCCGCTTTCGGATGTTAGCATCGTCCACATGTATCTTCTCGATAATGGTCACTCTCATGTGGGATAGGCAATGCCCAGGGGACCTGAAGTGCTTAGCCACTAGGGTGTCTAAGTCATTGCGGATGGCGTGCGTGTGTCCGTAAAACCTTCTACGGATTGTCTGGCCAGTCTCACCCACATACTGCCTGTCGTGACACTTCTCACAGCCAATGAGATAGATGACGTTGGTTGACGTGCATGACAAGCAGTCTCTGATGTGGAAAGACTGGCCAGTGATGACGCTGCGGAAGGTGGTAGTGTCCTGCAGGTAATTCTTGCACAGTACACATTTGGGGCATGGGTGACACCCGATGTTGGCCTCCTGAGCCAAAGTACGGGGGAAGGGGAGGGACGAGGGCATCAGCAGTTTTCTAAGACTGAAACAATTCCTTTCTCCTACAATAGGCGGGTTTGGAGCTGCCCGTCTCATCCGCGTGCTAGTGTGGAGCACCGGTAGAAACTGTTTCAGCCACTGGCTCAGAGGTGGGTTGTTTGGATTGTGACGAATCACAAACGGCACTCTGTCTGCACCCTCGGCTTCTCTTCGAGCATAATTAAGAGTAGATGCTCGAGTCCTGGCTGCCACTTTTTTCATAGCTGCCTCAGTTAGTCCTACGGGATAGCCTCTCTATTTTAACTTCTTTTTCAGTTCATCACATCTGCGTCCGAACGTAAAGTCTTATTATTATAGTCGGAAGAAAACGCGTGTGTTGAGATTAAGACACCACATGGAATTTAGCAACTGAACAGAGAGACAGAGAGAGAGAGAGAGAGAGAGAGAGAGAGAGAGAGAGAGAGAGAGAGAGAGAGAGAGAGAGAGAGAGAGAGAGAGAGAGAGAGAGAGGGAGGGAGGGAGGGAGGGAGGGAGGGAGGGAGGGAGGGAGGGAGGGAGGGAGGGAGGGAGGGAGAGAGAGAGAGAGGGAGAGAGAGAGAGAGAGAGAGAGAGAGAGAGAGAGAGAGAGAGAGAGAGAGAGAGAGAGAGAGGAGTGAGAAAGTGAGAGAGAGAGAGAGAGAGAGAGAGAGAGAGAGAGAGAGAGAGAGAGAGAGAGAGAGAGAGAGAGAGAGAGAGAGAGAGAGAGAGAGAGAGAGAGAGAGAGAGAGAGAGTGGTGGTTCCAGTTGAGATCTCTCTGTCTGTCTGCGTCATGAATTCAGGGCACTGTGACAGGGGTGGGGGAATGGGGGTGGGTGGGTGGGTGGGGGTGTTAGGAGGTCAAGGGGTGAGGGGAGTGGGTTTCTGGTTTGACGGGCAGGATGCATGTGCTTACGTTCGTGTGTGTGTGTGTGTGTGTGTGTGTGTGTGTGTGTGTGTGTGTGTGTGTGTGTGTGTTTGTATTTGTGTGTGTGTGTGTGTGTGTGTGTGTGTGTGTGTGTGTGTACACGTGCTTGCATGTTAGAGAGAGAGAGAGAGAGAGAGAGAGAGAGAGAGAGAGAGAGAGAGAGAGAGAGAGAGAGAGAGAGAGAGAGAGAGAGAGAGAGAGAGAGAGAGAGAGTCGCAGTTGAAGACGGTGATTGAGCCAGACAGACGCAGACATGAATGCACACACCAAACACACACACACACACACGCACGCACGCACTCACACACACACACACACACACACACACATACACAGGCAGTCACGCAGAGAGGCACAAACAATGAAACATACGACAGGACACGCGAAGATAGACATTGTACACAACACGTCAAGAAGGACAGACACAGATAGACACAGAAACTGAGGTATAGATATGCACGCAGACAACTATACACACATACACGAATGTTTGTTAAGTGCGTTCTCCGAGCGAGCAGGCGAACACGACGCAGACATCGGCACTGACTCGTTTAGCCGTTTTCATCCCATCACTTTGATTTCCGCCAACACATTAAGAAAACATGCAATAATCACAAAACAATCACAGTGAAGATGTTGAGCATAACAAAGAGAAGTACGCGAAGAAAAAGAAGACAGCCTTGGTGTGGATGTATAATTCACGTTCACCAACCTTTTGCAAGAGCAAGGAAACACGTTAACCTCGTCAGTCGTCAAAATGGCTACAGCATCGAGATTACTTAGGGGAGGTAAGTCCAAAATCTAGAGAGAATCGCGAGGGCTAGGGGTTGCCTACATTCCTCGCTCAAAAGGACGCACTCGCCGTGAAGGCAGATAATTCCTTTTGTCTGCAGTCTCTTGAGAACAATGAGATACTTACACATAACAGAATATACTGTGACAATTCACTGTGCTTGAAACAGGTTAAAATAGCCCATTCCAATTCTTGCTCTGCACTCATCTCCTTGCCTTTGGAAGATGTTCATTATTACAACCACCATTAACTACAAGCATGGACTTATAAACCTTGCCCAGTGTGAAGCAGCAAGAAAGGCCAACCCATCATTGTCAGCAAGTCAAGGGACCTGATTTTCATTGCTGTACTACTTACCTCCCCTTAACCCTCAGCACCAATGCAGGACATATCACACATAAATGCTGGAAGATAGCCACTGAAGCTGAGAAGTTGGAAGCAGCTCTTTGTACGAGACAGTACATCACACACTCATACACACACAAACCTACACACACACACACACAGCACACATTTATTTTTGTTACCTCCCACAGTTATGCCCTGTACATGTCATTTGTCAGCCGGACTTGAGTGCTCAGTATGGGTATGGATGGATGGAGGGTAGGAGGGAGGGAGGGAGGGAGTTTGACAGCCTATCGGCCTGTTAGGCTATGCAAAGCCATTAAGCAAGAACATCACCAGAATAGTTCCAAGTAAGCACAATTCAAGTCACAATGTCTTTTCTGTTGTTTTTTTTTGCCTTTTAGTTTAAGGAGGGAGACACAGTGGGTCTATTCTTTAAACCCACAACCCACAGGGGGAACATTAGTGACAAAGTGAATAATGGCTTGATTTTTCAATGGATGATATGA
>JAWQFJ010017001.1:12500-27466 GCA_034096865.1 Theodoxus fluviatilis | reverse complement strand
AAATTGCCGATTTCGTGTAATCAGCAGCTTTATTGCTCATTTCACGTAATCGGCAAAACGTTGCCTAATTCACGTAATAGGCAGCGAACTGCCGAAAATGTGTAACGCACTCAAAACTTTGCCCAATTCACGAAATAGGCTGCCGATTTCGTGAAATAGGCAGCTGATTACGCGAAACAGGCAATGTCTGCCCATTACGCGAAATCGGCAAGTTTCTCCAGTTCTATTATGTTTAAATGTTTTCCTTTTTGTTTCATATAATTCAAAACATGAGTTTAGCTTGAAAGCACCTTTAATGTAGCAGAATCAAACAAACAGACAAACAATATAATAATGAGTGTTAACACAATAATGATTATATTATGCTTCCAAATTGCATAAAGCACATTTAGACTAAGCAAACAAACTCCATTGTCAATTTCCTGCAATCTATTTGTTTTTACACTTGGCATTTCTCGGGTGACAATGACTGTGACACAAAGTGCCGGACTTTCGGCATGCACATCTTTTTGTGCTACAAGCAGTGGCACATGAGCATTTTGCGTAGCCTTGGCCGCCTGTTGCAGAGTGCAAAGATGCTACTTTGCGAGCACTATGCACTTCCTGAGAAGTGTCTTCAAGCGTCAGCAACTGACTGCCTGCCTTCATAATTTGATTTCGGCAGTACGATGTGTTTATTATGCCGTGACGTGTCGCTACCCTGTAGCAGCCATTGCGTGTAATTTCTGACACCACTCCCACAATATTTCTACCATCCAGCCTCCCTCTGTCGAACTCAGATACTGGAACCAAAATGCACTCACCAACACACAAAGGTGGTAGTCTTGCGTTGCTTGAGGTCATCATTTCTTGTCGACTCCTTTCTTGGCCAAGAGCTGCATTAGCCCGCTGGTCCAAGATGGCATCAATGCGCGATGCAACAGGATCGAGTCTTCAAATGATGCCCCTTCTCCAGAAGCAGTTTCACCGGCTGACTGCTGAGCGCTCCTGGCTTGTTGCCCCGGTGTCGTTTCGCCTGCTGACTGCTGAGCGCTCCTGCTCATTTCTTGTCGACTCCTTTCTTGGCCAAGAGCTGCATTAGCCCGCTGGTCCAAGATGGCATCAATGCACGATGCAACAGGATCGAGTCTTCCAAATGATGCCCCTTCTCCAGAAGCAGTTTCACCGGCTGACTGCTGAGCGCTCCTGGCTTGTTGCCCCGATGTCGTTTCGCCTGCTGACTGCTGAGCGCTCCTGCTCATTTCTTGTCGACTCCTTTCTTGGCCAAGAGCTGCATTAGCCCGCTGGTCCAAGATGGCATCAATGCGCGATGCAACAGGATCGAGTCTTCCAAATGATGCCCCTTCTCCAGAAGCAGTTTCACCGGCTGACTGCTGAGCGCTCCTGGCTTGTTGCCCCGGTGTCGTTTCGCCTGCTGACTGCTGAGCGCTCCTGCTCATTTCTTGTCGACTCCTTTCTTGGCCAAGAGCTGCATTAGCCCGCTGGTCCGAGATGGCATCAATGCGTGATGCAACAGGATCGAGTCTGGCTTGTTGCCCCGGTGTGCTCCTTGCTCTTATTTGGCGAAATAGTCTGTCTAAATCAGATGCACCATTCTCCTCTCTATCTCCATATCGTTCTGACTCTAGCGCTGACTGAAGTTCTCCGTCTCGTTCTCGTTCCTCTTCTTCTGATTCTTCACACTCGCTTGCTGGTCTCTCTGTTGTTGCTCCTTCTTCCGTCGGTAGATTGGAGCTGTCGTCATGCATTTCTCGCAGTGCAGACTCGAGTTCCTCTTCTGTCTCCAAATGAGCAATGACTTCTCTTGGTAACGTCGTACGAAGTAGACCCAAAATCGGTTTTTGTCCGACGTATCTCAAGTATCAGACAATGCCTGACTGAAAAATTGGCCACAACTCTTGTATTGACGTTGGTGATGTCTAATCTTGATTACTGCAATAGCCTTCTGCTAGGTGAAACCCAAGAATATCTCCGAAGACTTCAACAGGTGCAGAACACCGCAGCACGTATAGTAAAACGTCCACCTAGTCGTTCTCACATAACACCCATCCTTCGAGAGCTACACTGGCTGCCTGTCCACCAACGTATTGTGTTCAAAACACTGTGTCATGTGTTCAAGTGCGTCAATGGTTTGGCCCCGCTGTATCTGGTTGAGCTCCTCAAGACTTATAAGCCTGTGAGGGATCTCAGATCTTCGGCGCAGTCATTACTCCATGTGCCACGCTACAACACCAAGAGATCTGGAGAGAGAGCATTCTCGTATGCTGGACCAAAACTCTGGAACGATATCCCAGACAGACTGAGGAAATCTCCTTCAATACAGACTTTCAAGACACAGCTAAAAACTCTTTTATTCAAAGGGTGAACGTGTTGAGCGCCTTGAGCATGCCTTTGGGTGTGAGATTGGCGCTATATAAGAGCCAAAATACATACATACATACATACATACATACATTTGTTTGTAAGGTTCCGATGAGGGGTGGAATTCTTCTGGTGTTGCACAAAGCGTAGCCCTTCTGCCCATTGCGAAGACTCATTGTCCACCGTCCAAGCAATTAATTTTTGCTTTACATCTGCATTTGACCTTTCCACTGATCCTTGGCTTTGTGGATGCCTCGCACGACCATGGACTATGGTCAGCTGTGGCCACATCATTTTAAGCTCGTTGATCACCCCGGCAACAAATTCTCTCCCGTTGTCACTTTGAAGAATGGAGGGGGCGCCAATTGTCGTGAATATATCAATCAAGTTGTGGGCTGTCTCCGCGGCTGTTTTAGATTTCATCGGCCTGAGAATGAGAAACTTGGTGAAATGATCTTGATAATTCAATATTTGAACGAAGCCACGATCTGGTGTTGACTCCATGTTAACTAAGTCAACCTGTCCTCTGCTGCCAAAACTGTCACTCCGGATTGGCCTTACGACAAGACCTTTGTTGGGCTTCGATTTCTTGCGCTGGCATGTCTCACAGTGCGACACAAATATGCTGACCATTTTCATGGTCACATTGCTGTATCGCTCATCAACAACTTGTTTTGTTTTCTTCTCTCCTCCATGGCCGGTACTGACATGGGCCTCAAGTAGAATGTCAAACAATTCGGATTTTGCCGCGATGTATGTTGGTGGGTCACCCGGGTTTTTTGGAGGCTGCAATTAAACAATGAAATATATAAATATCTTCAGTAACAACCTCGACTATTCAATTCAGAGAGAGAGAGAGAGAGAGAGAGAGAGAGAGAGAGAGAGAGAGAGAGAGAGAGAGAGAGAGAGAGAAACTTACTTTGATTATTTTTTTCAACCCATGGACATCAATTAGGGAGAACTTGCGCTTGACGTAGTAGTAGGTCCGGTCTCTGCTTTCATTGACGTTCGACAACATATTCACCATTTGTCGGTAGTCATCGGTCGATGGAAGAGAGAATCTTTGGAAGTTTTCATTGTCAATTTTGTCCAAAAACTTACTTCGGAATTGATCACCCATGTTCCTTCTAAAAGTTTAAATAACACACCCCTGCACTGTCTCTCTCTCTATGTGTTTGTCTCCAAGTATATTTTCTTCTGTGATCAGAGAAGTACATTTGAGAGCAACTCAGATCAGTGTATAGTGTAGCAATCAACAATCGAGAAAAGCATGCACAACGAAATAATCGAAGCAACTCAGGTCAGATCAGTGCAGCAACCAACAATCGAAAAAAGCATGCACAACGAACAAATCGAAATGGAATTTCTATTTCGAACAATCAGTTTCATATCTTGCCGATTTCGTGTAATGGGCAGACATTGCCTGTTTCGCGTAATCAGCTGCCTATTTCACGAAATCGGCAGCCTATTTCGTGAATTGGGCAAAGTTTTGAGTGCGTTACACATTTTCGGCAGTTCGCTGCCTATTACGTGAATTAGGCAACGTTTTGCCGATTACGTGAAATGAGCAATAAAGCTGCTGATTACACGAAATCGGCAATTTCACAAATTCGGCACGACATATGTATATATATATATATATATATATATATATATATATATATATATATATATATATATATATATATATATATATATATATATATATATATACAGACACAGAATGTAAATGATGATGAAGTTTTACCATTTATCAGCCTTTGTAGGCTATGTAAAGCCATTGGCCACGGACTGTTACAAGAATTGGTAAAGTACTAGCCAGTCAAGTCACAATGTTCGTAGTTATTTGCCTCTGCGGAATGGCGAAGGAAGACGCGCTGGGTCAATGTGTACTCCATCCCACACGTGGTTACACAGACACTAATGTTCACATTCAAATGATACATGGTCAAGAGTACAGAGGTGGGAGTTGACAGTGTGAGGAGAAAGAGGCTCTGTTTTGAGGTAGGGAAGTGAAATCGGCTTACTCAGCACCTGCGTACTCTTGACCACATGCATCCGGAGATGGCCAAACATACAGAGATGGCCAAACATACGGAGATGGTCAAACATACGGAGATGGCCAAATTCAAAAGAATACAGACGACATGAACCATGTAGTTCTCTACTTCCATTTCTTAAGTTACTATTACTGTCGGTTCCAAGGTCGTTAACGCACCTCCACTCAAGCACACACAAACACGTACACGCCAAAATGTTAATACGCGCGCTCACACGCATACAAGCTGGTGAATTATTGGATCCACCAACAATATGTACACACAAATACATTAGCAAACGCACATGTCTGCACATGTACAAACACGTGAATAAATGCGGACACACGCATGCATATCAGAGAACAGTGGATACGCAGGGATGGCATAACCATTGTAGTTCACTAGAGACTTCGCCTACCTGTGTCACAGACTAAACTTTTTATGTGGTTGCGTTCCTGGATGTGGTACCTATTAATAGTCATGCGGAATTTCGTCGGCTCCGCCAATCACGGAGACGATAACGACTCTACTTAGGCCTAGCTCTTTTCCTGCATGTATTAGAATTTTCGTACTTTTCTATTCGCTTTGGAGAGTGTCATATCTGGATGAAAAATAAGTAGATTACGAAAGAAACGTTTTAGGACGAGTAGTGTCACATTTTCTGTCAGTTACGAGCTCGTAGGTGGCTGCTGACTGCGATATTTATAACGAAGTGGTTCCGTAGCCGTGCGGCACGGCTACCGACATTTTTATTTCGGTAGCCGTACGACCTCGTACGGCTACTTCGGTGCTCTAGCTACATACGTTACACTTATAGTAAAATATAGGAAAATATAGGACCGGTTTAGAAATCTGGTATTGTGGTCATGCTGATCGGGTTTTTTCCCGATAGTGCTCAGCCTAGGCCGCACCCGCCACCCCGCCTGACTGACTTAGCCTGTCCGGGAAGTTTCACCTAAACCCGGACGCGTTACTTTTTGTCACGTTTGTGTCCAACATCAGCGTCGGGCCCTGGAGTTAGGGCGTGGGGACCACCCGTTTAGGGATGGAGTTAGAATTATAAAGCTTCACCCATTATTGATATATCCAACCACGCAGCTGGGTAACCGTACGAGGCCGTACAGCTACCCCCAAAAAATAATGGGCTGCATTATTCACGGAATCCCCGGAATCGGCGAGCCTGCAAGCATGTTGTTTTCCCAAACTCTTATGTATGCTTCCAAGTTGTTTGCCACTACATCAAAATGCAAATTCAGTGGTACCGTGCGCACTATAGACGCGACCCTTGTGCACTCGCTGTCTAGCTGTACCGTGAAACTGAGATTGGACCTTTGTGTTTATTTTAAGATTTTATGGAATCAGAGAAGTAATAGATGAAATCCTCTGGCTCTGGCCAAAAATCTTTCAATGTACACATGGAGATTTGCTAACTTGGTCGATGTTTTGAGTCGTATTTTGTTACGTGTTCTGCCTTTAGAATTACTCGGTATAACACTACCTGTGAAAGTGTTTGCAGTTGTTCATCACGAAAAATTGTCACATTTGTCTAGCGAACACTGAGAGCGCAACCAGCCTCAAGAAAGTCACACGTTTTATTCCATGATATGTATATTTAATTAAAGCAGAATTTTCGGCTATCCAGGCCTGACGCTACGAAGTCTGGTTCATTCTATTGGCTGATTGCGATTTCTGAGTGCCGAACGCATACGACGATGTCTTCAATAGTTCGACGTCATCAACTTCATGATTAAACTGATTTGCAATAAAATTTATCGTTGTGGTCGTAATTCCAAAACGAGACACCATATTACCTCCAAAATACATTGGATTCTTATTTGGGAGAAACCCTGACCTTCTACCAATTTTCATTAGGATTCATTTTTATCGTTTTGAGTTATTTTGCTGAATAACTAATTAACTAACAAACCTAGGGTAAAAAAAGTATTGACATAAAACATCTTACTACGAAACCTGAAGCCATCTTGCAGTTATCTTTCCAATGACACATACTTTATATAATTTATATATATTTTTTAGCAACACAATTACAGATTCATTGATATATTTCATAGAAGATGAGGAAAAACAAACTGCAGCATGATTATGCAGTAACTTCTTGTAATCTGTGTATACTAGCAATTTATCATCATGTAATGTATAGTGAAATTTAATAATGGTTTGCTTTAAATTCTTTCTTCATAAAATTGCTCGAATGTCAGCTCCAAATTCATATTGGCCCCTTGACATAAACATTTTTATCATCAGTATAGTGGTCACATACACACACACACACACACACACACACACACACACACACACACACACACACACACACACACACACACACACAAACACACACACAAACACACACACATGCACAAGTGTGTACACACATGCACATACACACAGACACACACACACACACACAAACACACACACACACACAGACACACACACACACACACACAAACGCACACGCACACGCACACACACACACACACACACACACACACACACACACACACACATACAGAGGAAAGCACAGTCCCATTCAGACACACTCCAATGAAGACAAATCTGGTGAATATTAATGATGACAAATGTGTGACTTGTTTTGTTTGCCTTAATATATGTGAGATAGACTGGTGATGAGTGGTGGGTGTGATAATAATGGTAGTGATCCCAATGATGCATACATGTAGTAAATATAGTGATGATGTTGCATATGACAAGAATGATGATGTTGCTGTTGATGTTGCCTTGGTGTGATTGCAGTGAGGCTACTTAAAATGACAAATATGTGACTTGCCATGGTTAATGCCAAATGTTATTAATGATGTTTGCTTTAATGACAATGAATGGTGGTGAGGATACTTATGATAATGATGATTATTAATATGGGACCTATCATAAATCATGTTGATGAGGGATGTAACAACAGTGATAATGATAGTTGTGCTGATGGTAATGCTGATATTGCTGCGGCTGTTGCTCCTGAATGTTGGTGGTGTTTGTGTTGCACTGACAGCTTGCTATGTTGCTGATACTGATAGTGCTTATGTTGTGGGAAATAACAACTTATGTATTGCTTATTCAAGCATACAGTATTGGTCAATGTTATTCATTAATACAGTCCTTTTGATGTGTAATAAGCTGATTAATAAATTGAAGATGAAGCACATTCTGATTGTCATGTCTTTTTCCATCAGCATGTTGGCGTTTTTTTGTGCAGTGTGATAATGCTGCCTTAGATTTGCAATGATAAAAATGCTGCTTAACACTATCAGCCTCATACTTTGACAACAAAAAGAGATAAAGACAGGGAGCAGTGCAATTTTAAGAAAGCCACAGCCAAGGGATGACAGTTAAATTATTTCCATAGGGGTGTTGAGGTGGCATGGATGTTGCTTTTTCTTACCTGTGAAGAGGCGAGGAGCCGTCAGACTGTCGTAGGCTAAGCTAGGGAAATAGTCTTCTATTTAAACCCTACCCCTGCCAGTCCCTTACCACTTGGCCTGAAGAAGGAGTATCCCCTCCGAAAGCTCACCTACGCCTACTCTGGAAAACGGCCCTCTTCAGGGCCCCCATTTCTCGAGAGAGAATACAATTGATCAGACTCCGGTCACTTTTTTTTTCTTTTTCCCTGTTCTTACCTGTGTGCTACTTCTGTCAACACATGGGGAAACGAGTAAAACACAGGATGAACTAACTGAAACTATGCAGAATTAAAAAATACAAGAGGCAAAGTGAAAAGAACACTTGGACAAAAAGGGAATGTAAGATGGATTCTGCCAAGACATCCACTGTGGACCAGTCAGTTCCACTCAAGGCATCCTTTTTGTTGCATCATCCGAGTTATAAAGGGAACTTATTATGTTGATGCTGTACACTAATCTGCATTCTCTTTTAAACCCCACCAAACACATTATATATTTGTCGAGCTCACCAACATGTGGATATGTTGAATATCAGCAACCTTAAATGTTCAGCTACTGTTAATCAGTTAGAAAATCTTTCACTGGCTTGAAAACAGCCCTTGCACTGGCGAGCCCCAACCCAAAATAACCTTTGACGAGCGGGGAATTCCTTTGACGTCACTGACCAGTGTTGCCCGACCCATTGAGAGGCACTGTGTCCTTGCGCTTGACTGCCTGCAAAGGCGTGAGGGAATTCTGAAGCTCGCTGTACACAATACTGCGGTGGTGGGGTGGGGTGGGGGTGTTGGTGGGGTGGGGGTGGGGGTGTGGGGGTGGGGGTAGGTTTCGGTTTACCGACTTCCTTGACTAAACATATCCCTACCGCAACAGTAACCTGCTCAAGAAAGAAACACGGCAGAGAGAGAGAAAGAGAGAGAGAGAGAGAGGGTGAGAGAGAGAGCGAGAGAGAGAGAGAGAGAGAGAGAAAGAGAGAGAGGGAGGGAGGGAAGGAGGAGGGAGAGAGGAGGGAGGGAAAGAGGGAGGGAGGAAGGGAGGGAGGGAGGTAGGGAGGGGGGGGGAGAGAGGTATGTGTTGCACTCTTCTCTGCAATATCTTGATGTACGGGGGTTCTCCTGGCTTGCGCTAGGAAGTCACAGTGACAGACTCCGGTGATCGTTTCCAATGAACTTTATTCACGCACTGATCTCTACAGTGGTGAAAATCAGCAACAGCAATTCGTATAGCGCTCACACAGCTTCACTCTGCTTACAGTACTGCAGAGGCTCGCTAGCACACAGCAGAAACTCGCTACCTCGAGAGTCAAAGCTCTCACCTTTAACTCTGTCGTATCTGCTGCTCTCTCTCTCTCACTCGCTTTCGCTCCTTATATACCTTTACACAATTTCTAGAAACTACCAGCACATTGTCGCATTTACTCCCACATTCCTAACTGCGACGCGACTGACTTGCTGTGTCACAACAAGCTAATATTAGCCTAACTCGGTCGCGCGCGGGTCAAGGCCGTGACCTGACTGGTAAACACGCCTGCGACGTTGCCAGCATTATCTAGAATATTCACAACATAGCTCCTCCCCTAAAGACCGAAACGACCTCGTCGGTCTCACTACATATACAACTCCATCATTCAATTTACAAAACACTATAAACTAGCACCTCAAAAATACACAACTAGCAACAACATTATCATCAACAACAAGAACAACAAAATACCGGGAAAGAGTCAATCCGCAGTCCAGGTAGTTCAAGAATGACAAAATGAGTGGCATAAATGCAGAAACCTGACACATGGGCGTAAGCTTCCTTGCGGTAGCATCTGCCCAGTCCATGGGGTCAATGTCTGCAAGACCACTGTCCACACTGTCACTGAAAGTAAAGAACTCCTCACAGGAAGCGAGAGGGGCGCGTCACACGTCGCCCTCGCCGCGTGTATGTCTGTACATGATCAGGGGTCGCTCCATCCACGCTCTCGTCTTCCGAGGAAGGCCCTGGTACAGTGTTTCTCTCTGTGGGCTCGTCGTCGGTCGGGTCAGGGTGACGTCGTGGCGACTGCCACCAGTCCGGCGGTAGTTCTCCCTGGTACTTCCAGAGACGGGCACGGTTCACGTAACGTCCTCTCTGTGGCCGGGCAAGCTTGGTGGTGCATCCCTTCTCAGCCCGTGGGTTGGAGTACCACGGTGCTATGCCATCAGGAGAGATCTGGTGATAGGCCTTGCGGTCGTAACCAGTCTTCATTCCGTCCACGCTCCGCTGCAGGTGTGTCCTTGCGGACTTTCCCACTGCCTGCAGCATACCCTGGAGCGGTTCCACACCCTGGGGCACGTCACGGGGAATATCCACCAATGGCCTGGCGACCACTGCAGAACTGTCAGTCTTGCTAGAGCCACTACGGCGACTGTGGGGTCTTGTCTGTGAGGCACAGATGGCACAGCGCCGACACAAGTTGCGAACGGACTTGTGTCGACCAATCCAAAAGTGCCGCTCACAGACGCGTCGGTACGTCTTCTGCCTTCCGAGGTGGCCAGCTGCTGGGTCATCGTGTACCTGTCTCAGCGCTTCCTCCTGCATGGCTCTCGGCAGAACAGGGAGAAGGCGGCAGGTTTCTCCCTTCTCGTCCATCCACTTTCTGTACAGCGCTCCATCCGTCAGCTGCAAGGCATCCCACTGGGTCCAGTATGCCTTGGTGACAGGGCTGGTAACGGCGACCTTCCTCCAGGGTGGGCGGACAGGCCTGTCCTCCATCCAGCGGATGATGGGCTGCAGGTCCGGATCCTGTCTCTGTGCGACTGCCAGAGGCGTCTCTTGAGCGGCGATCCGCCTCAACGCACCCGAAGGCCGCAGTGAAGCATTCCCTTCACCCCCAAGACCCTTCAACTGCACGTGGTGCCCATCAATCAGCAGGAGGTACTGTCCCCAGTCTATAACACAGCAATGCTTCTGCAAAAAGTCTATCCCCAGGATGACGTCATCTTCTATATCGGCGATCACGAAGGGGTGAGAGATAACAAGCTCACCGGCCTTCACCTTCACTGTCACGACGCCGTGCACAGGGATCGGTCTGTTCATGACGTCAGTGAGCACCATTGCTGATTCCTCTCTTCTCTGGAAGGGGCACAGACCAGTCTTTATCACAGAAATGGTCGCTCCTGAGTCGATCAGTGCCTGATGACGGTTACCGTCGATGTACACCTCGATTGCCAGTCCTCCTCGGTCTACGCGCACGCTCTTGAGCCGGTGCAGGGTGGAGTTTTCCTGGGAGGTGGTGGCTTTCTCCTTCCTCTGTGGACAGCGGCGAGCGATGTGGCCTGTCTTATAGCAGTTGTAACACGTGATATGTCCACGCTGCCCCTCCCGACCGGAGGAAAGGTTTCTGATCTTTACCAAATACTCCTCCATCAGCTGAATTAACTTGGCAAGCAGGGCAAAGCTGTCACTGTCTGATTTCACCTGGCTGTCGATGGCTCTGATTCTCTGAGGCGGGGTCGCTTGCTCACGCTGGAAGATTGCTTCGACGCGAAGAGCAGTGTTCACTGTCTCCCTCAGAGTGCTAGGAGCCAGTACCTGCACCTGACGTTTTACTTTGTCGTCGACGAGGGCATCTATAAATTTATCTCGAGCCAGGTCGTCGATTCCTTCCCTGTTGCAGGCGGGGTAACTCCGCATCACCAGTCGCCCGATGTCAGCTGCCAGTTGAGGGAGAGACTCGCCCTCTTCGCGCTGTCTGACGTAGAGCAGTGCCCGTGCCTGGTCCGAGTTCCAGATGACTTGAAATCTGTCACAGAGAGCCGGTGCGAGGGCGTTGTAGTCGTTTCTGTCTTCGGGTGGCAAGGTTTCGAGGACTGTCAGCGCTTGTCCGGTCAGGCTGAGAATGAGAAAGTTGGCTTTCTCCTCCTCATTCCAGCCATTCATCTTTGCTATCACCTCGAACTGAATGTGGTACGCTTCCCACGATGCCTTGCCGTCATACAGTTGCGGCCGCATCACTGTCGCAATGTCCGCACTCGATGAATCCATCGCATCGACACACACAGTAGATCGAAAAACGCGTTTCTCACCGTCCATTTCCGTCGTAGACTGTCACTGCTTGGACTGTTCCCCGTCTGGGAACCAATGTTGCACTCTTCTCTGCAATATCTTGATGTACGGGGGTTCTCCTGGCTTGCGCTAGGAAGTCACAGTGACAGACTCCGGTGATCGTTTCCAATGAACTTTATTCACGCACTGATCTCTACAGTGGTGAAAATCAGCAACAGCAATTCGTATAGCGCTCACACAGCTTCACTCTGCTTACAGTACTGCAGAGGCTCGCTAGCACACAGCAGAAACTCGCTACCTCGAGAGTCAAAGCTCTCACCTTTAACTCTGTCGTATCTGCTGCTCTCTCTCTCTCACTCGCTTTCGCTCCTTATATACCTTTACACAATTTCTAGAAACTACCAGCACATTGTCGCATTTACTCCCACATTCCTAACTGCGACGCGACTGACTTGCTGTGTCACAACAAGCTAATATGTGACCCTCCACCACGGAATGAGACGCTTTGTCCCTGGAACCATTCGGCGCTAGCACTGGAAATAGGTACAAGGGGTGTGGGTTGTCGATTTTGAGTTTTTGGTTGTTTCTGGTTCAGTAATTCTTTATCTACAATGTCAGCGAATTTCATTTTCCAAATCTGTCTCTAAATACGTTTAAATACTTAATTTATGCAAGAGGGGTTTCAAAATAAATACTTCATTAAATATTCATAATTTAAAATGCTTGTATCTCAAAAACTACTCAACCGATTTCAATAATTTTTTCACTATTTTGCAGCTTTTTGGATCCTTTTTGTAAGAACTGATATCACTCTATGCATTCAAAACCTTCAATCTGATTGGTTTGCTTAACTATGGACCATATGGGAGAGAGAAGGAACCAGCCAATCAGAGTGCAGCTTAGAGTGAGCCTCGAGGTGTTTGCTATTCTGCCTCCAACACGCGACGCTTCCCTGCCTATCGTGATTTCGACTCACTACTGCTGATTTTTCGACGAAAAACAAGCATACATGAAGGTATGTTCCCATAAACTTGTAAATTTATAGTGTATTACTGATTTCTTGTGTCAGATTGATGTAAATCAACAGATCGAGATCACTTTCAGCGGCCACGGAGCCGATCTCAACCCACAAGTTGAATAATTGCCGAAGATGAATGTGCAGACTTCAGAGAGTATTCAGCTCTCGATCTGCTGTACATCTCGCATTGCTTGTTTGAGAAATCTTTGTATTAAATGAACAGTAATGATGAAATGACTTCAAATAGTTGGACTGTCTCTGAAACTACATATTGTATGTGATTGTTTTCAGGTCGAGGCCGCATCAACATTGCTTGTAAATAGTTTTGTATGTTTCTTTGAATAAAATACTTTGGAATCTAATAGCGTCATCAGTTCCCATTGTGGCGTATAAATAGTTTAACAATCACTGTGCACACCCCCCACCCCCCACCCCCACCCCCCTACTTTACTACACAAACATTTTAGTGTAATTTTTGTGTTTCTTGGACCTGTGCACATTAGCACTGATTTTAACATTATTATGAATAGGTTTTTGATCAGTAAGCCATTGTGACAATTTAGCCGTGAACGTACATTTTCGCGTATTTTCTAAAACAATGTTGACAATAAACTACTTTATGTTTCAAACAGAAAATTTGTGTGTTAGTTTTTTATGTTATGTTGTATGACTGTGCCAAATTTCAAAGAAATATATGCATGGTTGCTAAGGAAACTGTTGTGCTGAAGTTTCAAAACTTTTATTTCAATTTTTCTCAGAAACACATTTCCGAGGGTAAGTATATTTAAATACTTGTAACTCGGAGACAAATTGTCCGATTTTCAAACGGTTTTCACCATTGTGATTTCCATTTAAAATACTTTCAGACACAGTAAAAAACTGAAAATGGCCCAGGGGGACAAAGCGACTCATTCCGTGGTGGAGGGTCACATATTAGCCTAACTCGGTCGCGCGCGGGTCAAGGCCGTGACCTGACTGGTAAACACGCCTGCGACGTTGCCAGCATTATCTAGAATATTCACAACATATGGATGGATGGAGTTTTACGACCTATCAGCCATTATGGGCTAAGTAAGGCCACTGAGCACGAAAACCACTAAACCAGTTCCGAGTCAGCAATCAAGTCACGATGCCCCTGGTTATTCGCCTCTTACGAATCGCGTAGGGAGACGCGATTACCCCCAACTCTCAGGGTATGGATCGAGCCCGCCGATCACCTCAATTTTGTTGAGGTAACGTAGACGGGCATCGGGCTTGAGAGAGTCTACGTAACTCTTTTCTTCCTCTCGGACATCACCATAGACAGAAAGCGTATAAACTAATAGTACTGATTTGGATGTTGGTTTCTCGGCCTAGCCGGCTTACCATGCCGGAGCAGATAACGAAACGATCACTCGTGCAGTGAATTTTGATGCGTGACCAGGACACTCCCCGCAGTGTGTTTTGTTTGCGTCGTAAGGTTTGAGCACTAGTTGTAAGTGTAAAAATGGTCAGTTATTAATATACTCGGTGATTTTGTTGTAATGAAACTTTGTTATGTGTTTTAATGCCATTTTCTTGTCATCATCTTACAAGTTATACATTACGCCGAGTGCGGGCAAGTTGATCACTCATCGACACGATGATCGTGAATTTTTGGTCCTCGCCAGACCAGGGAAATAAAATTCTCAATTCAAGCCAGAACAAAACAGTTATCTGCTGCCACTCATTCGAGCTGTACATGAAACATTATATCACACTAGCTCGATCGTCTGCTGGCGTAGTGGCTACGGTTCGATAGCGTTCGTCTGCTAGGCACGTAAGGTGTGGTTTGTTTACTTATCTTCTGTGGGGTTTGTGCAGAAATTATACGATAAAATAGTCTACTATGACTATTTTCGATTAGTTTTGATCTAAATAAAGTTTTTGCATGCTTTAATACTATCTTTTTGCCACGATCTAGCGATCATATCTCCTCAACACAGACCCGAAACATACCTCGACATATAGCACCGGAGGTTTAGTAACCTACCGTCATGGCTGTGCTGCTAATTACCATATGACCCCTAGTGAACTCCTTGCATCAAGACGAGCCCTGCG
>JAWQFJ010017001.1:0-7500 GCA_034096865.1 Theodoxus fluviatilis | reverse complement strand
CCTTCATTCCAATTCCTATACATCCGTCGGATTACTATCCAGCAAATAAAACCACGTCTCTCTCAAGTAGGATACCTTCAAAACCCATTTCCTCATTACAGGGTAGGTTTCGGTTTACCGACTTACTTGACTAAACATAGCCCTGTCGCAACATTCACCTGCCCAAGAAAGAAACACGGCAGAGAGAGAGAGAGAGAGAGAGAGAGAGAGAGAGAGAGAGAGAGAGAGAGAGAGAGATGGAGGGAAGGAGGAGGGAGAGAGGAGAAAGGGAGGGAGGGAGGGAGGGTGGGAGGAAGGAAGGAAGGGAGGAAGGGAAGGAGGGAGGGAGGAAGGAAGGAGGGAGGAAATGAGGGAGAGAGAGTGAGTAGATAGATAGATAGATAGATAGATAGATAGATAGATAGATAGATAGATAGATAGATATAGATAGATAGATAGATAGATAGATAGATAGATAGATAGATAGATAGATAGATAGATAGATAGATAGATAGATAGATAGATAGATAGATAGATAGATAGATAGATAGATAGATAGATAGATAGATAGATAGATAGATAGATAGATAGATAGATAATAGACAGACAGATAGATAGATAGATAGATAGATAGATAGATAGATAGATAGATAGATAGATGATAGTAGATAGATAGATAGATAGATAGATAGATAGATAGATAGATAGATAGATAGATAGATAGATAGATAGATAGATAGATAGATAGATAGATAGATAGATAGATAGATAGATAGATAGATAGATAGATAGATAGATAGATAGATAGATAGATAGATAGATAGATAGATAGATAGATAGATAGATAGATAGATAGATAGATAGATAGATAGATAGATAGATAATAGATAGATAGATAGATAGATAGATAGATAGATAGATAGATAGATAGATAGATAGATAGATAGATAGATAGATAGATAGATAGATAGATAGATAGATAGATAGATAGATAGATAGATAGATAGATAGATAGATAGATAGATAGATAGATAGATAGATAGATAGATAGATAGATAGATAGATAGATAGATAGATAGATAGATAGATAGATAGATAGATAGATAGATAGATAGATAGATAGATAGATAGATAGATAGATAGATAGATTTGATGGATATATTTGATATATAGATTTGATACATAGATTTGATAGATAGATTTGACAGATTTGACAGATTAGATAAGTTAGATAAATTAGATAAATTAGATAGAGAGATAGAGAGATAGAGAGATAGATAGAGAGATAGACAGAGAGATAGAGAGATAGAGAGAGATAGTTAGAGAGATAGATAGATAGAGAAATAGATAGAGAGATAGAGAGAGATAGATGGAGAGAGATAGGGAGATAGATAGATAGATACATAGATAGAGATAAAGATATAGATAGATAGATAGATAGATAGATAGATAGATAGATAGATAGATAGATAGATAGATAGATAGATAGATAGATAGATAGATAGATAGATAGATAGATAGATAGATAGATAGATAGATAGATAGATAGATAGATAGATAGATAGATAGATAGATAGATAGATAGATAGATAGATAGATAGATAGATAGATAGATAGATAGATAGATAGATAGATAGATAGATAGATAGATAGATAGATAGATAGATAGATAGATAGATAGATAGATAGATAGATAGATAGATAGATAGATAGATAGATAGATAGATAGACAGATGATAGATGGATAGATAGAGAGAGCAAGAGGGATGAAGGGAGGGAGGGAAGAAGGGAGGGAGGTAGGGAGGGAGCGAGGGAAGAAGGGAGGGAAGAAGGGAGGGAGAGAGGGAGGGAGGGAGGAGGGAGAGAGAGAGAGAGAGAGAGAGAGAGAGAGAGAGAGAGAGAGAGAAAGAGAAAGAGAGAGAGAGAGAGAGAGAGAGAGAGAGGGAGGAAGGGATGGGAGGGGGAGTGTGTAAACTCAATGATTTTGGTTGCGATCAACGACATATCCATGGATGTATTCATCCATCCATCCGTGAATCACATATCCATCCATCCATCTTTTCATCAATCCACCAATCCATCCATCCAATATTGTACCCACCCCTGCATCCCACAGCCGTGGCGGCCATCTCCCCAGAGGCCTTTCTTCTGGCCACTGGTTTCGACTACGTGATGTCCGGCGCAATGTATCGCATCAACGCCTCCACCGGGGTGAGCCACGAGGTCCTCTCCTCTCAGCCGCACTTCATCTACGCCGTCTCTTTGGACCCCGTCCGGCAGCGCATGTATTGGGGTGTCTGGCAGTCTGAGACCATCTACTCCGCCCACCTGAATGGCTCTGACGTCACCTCGGTCTACAAGCTACCATGCAGTGAGTAACGTCTTTCGATTAATTCTGGTGGCGGTGGTGGTTGTGGTAGGGATGGTTGTGGTAGGTGTGGTGGTGGTGGTGGTGGTTGTGGTAGGTGTGGTGGTGGTGGTGGTGGTTGTGGTAGGAGTGGTATTGGTGGTGGTGATTTTGGTAGAGTTGGTTGTGGCGGTGTTGGTGGTAGTGATGGTGGTGGCGGTGGTGGTGGTTGTGGTGGTAGAAGTAGTTGTGATGGTGGTGGTGGCGGTTGTATTGGTGGTAGTGGTTGTGGCGGTGGTGGTGACGTTGTTGTGGTAGAGGTGGTTGTGGTGGTGGCGGTGGTGGTTATGGTAAGGATAGTTGTGATGATGGTTGTGGCGGTGGTAGGGGTGGTTGTGGTGGTGGTCTTTGTGGTAGGGGTAGTAGCGATGGTGATGATGGTAGTAGTGGTAGTGGTGGTAGTGGTAGAGGTGATGGCGATGATGGTGGTAGTGGTGGTGGTGGTAGTGGTGATGGTGATGGTGGTAGTACTGGTAGTGGTGGTAGTGGTAGTGGTGATGACGATGGTGATGGTGATAGTTGTTATGCCGCAGAAAGCTGAGTCAGGAAGCAGGCCCAGTGTTATTCTGGTAAAGAGCTGCGTCAGGCGGAAGAGAGAAAGAGATGCTGTGTGGGATAGCGCTGGGTGAATGCACCTTGCAAACTGTGCCACGCAGACATGTTTACTGTTGCTAAAAATAGTTCAGGGTCGCTGGAAGCGTAGGATCCTTCTTAAAGAACGTATCCCTTCCCCCCTCCCAGGGTATATCTGTATCCACCCCCTCTTTCTCTGTTATGATATTTTTAGTATAGTCGCAGGCGCAAGCTCCTTATAAGGAGAGCAGGACCAGTATGTCTAACGGCAAAAGAATCTCAGTAATTTGGAAAGCAGACATAGGAGAGAGAGCAGAGTAGACAGGCAAGCAGACGGAGGCGAGCGCTCACAGAGAACGGATGGAGAGAGAGAGAATGTAGGCAGAGATAGAGAAATGCTGGGCAATGTACCATCTCATGTCTTGCTGCTACGAAATAAAGAATAAGAACTCAAACAAGAGATATGAAGTCTTCTGTCCAACCAAATGGAACATCAAGCCCTCCAGTACCAAGCCAGACTGAAAGCGGTGTATCTCCGTCCGAGCCAAGAAGAACTAACCAAGCTCTAGGAATCAGAAGATCCTCGGCATGAACAAGAAACCATGCAGCCCGCCTCACAGCCCAGCGCCCATCTGCTATGGAAAGGAACCCAAAAGGTATTTATCATCCAAAGGGAGAGATAAACAGGAGCAGAGAGGAGAGCCCTATAACAAATCGAGGGAGAACTCATAAACCCCTTGATAACATATGGTGGAGTTTGCGTTTCGATCCCCCCGCCTCTCATCTGTGACAACATGATGAAAATGCGAATCAACCTCACCCTTCTCACCTCCCCAGTGATCCACCTGATGGCATTTTCAATGCCTATAGTCCAGAAATCCGTGAGTTGACTTTATCTCTCCTCTGTAGTGGAATATTTTATCGTCTCTACCAAAACCTAGAACCACAAGAATTAAGTTTCGACTTCACTCCTTTCAAGAGACTTTTCGCCGTTTCCAAACACTGGGAAAGTTGAGTGTGAATGCATCCATAGAACTGTTATTCCAAGCTTTCAAAACTGTGTGAATTTCAACCAGCTGTGCTATTGAACGCTCTCCTGTAGTTTCGTCAATGAACTGTTTCTACAAGGAAGAACTACGTTTGTGCAAAAACCTGCATCCGATAATTTATTCGCCCGCTCCTGCTCGGAGCCTGCCTGGAAAATTCCTCCTGCCTCCTCATCCCATCTTCCTCTACGCTCGCCTGCTATATCGTTTGTGGAACACTTCAAGACATGCAACCTGATCCCACCCACCGACGCCCCCCTGATGGACACCCTCCACACTCCCTGACTTCAACGCTTCTTCGCCACAAGAAGACGCGCCTGCTCCTGACCCTGCCCGACCCTCGCTCGTTCGCTCTCCCTCCACGCATCTGGTGCTTCCCCTGGTGGACAACCCCCTGCACCCCCCCCCCCCCCGATGCCCTCTTCGTGGAAGACCCCCTCCGCAACGCTATGGAATCTGCACTCCCTGACCTTCACGCTTCTTCGCTACCAGAGGATGCCCCTGCTCCTCCAGCCAGCCGTCCTCGGCTGCTGGCGCGTGCTGTGTAGCAGACGACACAGCCGCCTCTCCCTCCTCCCTCCCTCCCTCCCTCCCTCCGGACCTATCATCTCCGGACCCTCTTGTGATGCCACAACGCTGCCCACTACCAACGCTGGACCACAACATGGACCAACGCCGCGCCAAGGACCCCTGGACCCCGTTCCCTGCGACGCCCGCAGATCCAGCACCACCTCCCCTGAGAACTCCACCTGTGATGCCGAGACCTACAGACTTTTTGTCAGCTGACCAGTGATTTTTTTTCCCCTCTCGAGAGACTATTTGTTCTTTGTGGACAAACCAATCATGAATTTTTGGACTGGTTTCCAGGTTTTTTTCCGAGACAGAGTGGTTCCAGTCACTTCCTGCAGTTACCCAGACAGACTATTCCCATTTGCGTGCTGCCTTCGTGGACAGACTTGCGACCACCCCTACACGATGGACCAAAGTGAATGAATTCCTGTCTCGCACTCAGAAGCCAGGTGAGCTAGTTATATCATAATTATTCAGTTATCAGCCTTGGTACCACAGCAGGAAAATCTTCTATTGAGTATTTTGACATATTGGTTTAATTCTGTTCGTGATGATGTCAGCGTAGCCAAGCGGCAATTAACGACGCCAAGCTGAACGTCAGTGATTAAAGACTAAACTTGCCATTCACAACGATAAACATTTTTTGTCCAGGCCAAGAACTTAGTTACTAAACTCATGTATGATGCTAAAATTAATTACTTCAGCTCTCAGATTGTGGATAGCTCGTCGTGTGGGCAACTGTTCAGCATCTGCAACAAATTTCTCGGTAAAACCAACAAGGTTATTATCCTTCCGTCAATCTTCTCCGTTCTGGAACTTCCTGGCCGTTTTCTTGAATTCCTTGAGAACTAAATTCAAACCCTCAGACGGGATCTCGATAATCAAATACTGAATCCTCCCGCAGTTGCCGATCATTGCTTTCAGGACGTCCCGTTCACCACTTTTCAGACAGTGTCTGAAGAGGCTGTCAAGAATGTGATTCTCGCCCCCACTCCCACCACTTGTGACCTTGACCCCATCCCTACCCCCCCTGTTAGTTGAATGCCTTGACTCTCTTTTGCCCTACATCACACCTATTGTTAACGAGAACCTCTCATCTGGCACTTCCCCTCCGTGTACAAGTTAGCAATAATTAAGCCACTCCTGAAGAAGCCTTATCTATACCCTAACGTTTTGAAAAATTATCGCTCGGTCTCTAACCTCCCCTTCCTGTCCAAAGTTATAGAGAGACTAGTACTCACTCAGCTGCAGCAACATCTTGCAACCAACAATCTCTCAGCACTCAATCAGTCAGCATGCATTTGCAGATGATAATCAGCTCTATAAAGATACCACCTTAGATCAATTCCAACCCACGTTAGACACCCCATAGTTCTGTCTTTCTGATGTTAAGTCATGGATGTCACACAACAAACTCCAGCTGAACGATTGTAAAACTGAATGCCTTCTTGTCAAGTCTCAGAGACTAGTGACGCCTCCATCCCTCCCGTCTTCTGTCATGATAGGAGACGCTGACGTCGCATTTGTTCCATCAGTCAAAAATCTTTGTGTCACCCTCGACTCTCATCTCTCTCTTTCTGACTTTGTCCAAAACGCTTGCAAATCTGCATACATACAACTCAGACAGATAAGCGCAATCTGACACCTTCTCGCTACTCAAGTTACTACTATCCTAATTTGTCCTCTTATTCTCAGTCTCCACTGGTTGCACATTAATGCTAGAATCCAATACAAGATTGACTGTCTTTGCTACCATTATTTCGCTGAATGCCTTCCTCAATATCTCTCTAAACCCATGCGTACCTACACACCCACTAGACAGCTTCGCTCTTCTGCAGACACAAGAATCCTCAATTTCCCGGAGGATCCTCCAGTTAAAACAAAATTTGGTAAACGCTCTTTCTTTTACCATGCTTCTTCTATCTGGGATGATCTCCCCACCTCTGTTCGTCACTCTACATCTCCCTCGACTTTTCACTCTGCTATCAAAACTCACCTCTTCTTGAAATCGTTCCCGAATCCTGTCTAAGTTTCTTCATCATTCTCCCCTCACTGTTCTCTTTGTACTAGCTTGCCTAAGCCCCTTACCACCCTTCTGTCTCTCCTCCCCCTCTCCCCAGTCTCATGCTTAAGCGGTGACGCTGTACATTAGTTGTTGAATGCCAGAAGTTAATGTCTGACCCCTATGTTCTTAAGTTTATTAAGTTACCTTTGATGTGATTGATTGTCATTGTATATTGTAACGGTTTTTGTGTATGTGCCTTGAGCATGTCTTAACTCATGACAAGGTGCTATATCAATTCACACATTATTATTTTTATCTTTGTCAAAAGGGCTTCAGCCTCATTTTAGATCTCAGGCCTATCTCTTAGCAGTATCTCTAAATCATTCTATGAATTTTCTGACCTCCAGAGCACGTGTCCCCTGTCATATATGTACACATCTCACCCCTGTCTCAGACCCATTACTCTCAGATCAGGAACCTGAGACGTTTGTAGTAATCAAAAAAAAAATCCCAAACAACTACTTGCTTGCAAAAAGTTGCATGGCAAGCGGGTTTACAAAGTAAAATGGATAGGTTATCACACACCTACTTGGGAACCATGGGACAATATACCAGGACAAATCCGTCGCGTATTCCATGCACTCCACATCAATGCTGGTAGACAAAGAAAGTGGAAAACAATAGTATCATATCGTTCGACCTACCTTTCCCTTCTTTCATTTTTTTTAATGCCAATTTGATTTTATCTTAATCATGGAGAACATTCATATCATTTCATCATATTTCAAATCCTGGCCAGGACGCTCATCTTAAAATCATTCACCGTGAATTTTTCATGAATGTCAGTATATCAGAGTCCATTCAATATATCATGTTCCTTATGCGTGGTTACTCATATCATTCAGCTGTATATATGCTTC
>JAWQFJ010016998.1:0-48170 GCA_034096865.1 Theodoxus fluviatilis | reverse complement strand
AGAAGTAAACAAACCACACCGTACATACCTAGCAGACGAACACGATCGAACCGTAGCCACTACGCCAGCAGACGATCGAGCTAGTGTGATATAATGTTTCGTGTAAAGCTCGAATGAGTGGCAGCAGATAACTGTTTAGTTCTGGCTTGAATGGACTATTTCGTTTCCCTGGTCAGGCGAGGACAGAAAATTCACGATCATAGAGTCGATGAGTGCATGATCAACTTGCCCGCATTCGGCGTAATGTAACGTGTAAGATTATGACAAGAAAATGGCATTAAAGCACAAAACAAAGTTTCATGACAACTAAATTCACCAATTATATTAATAACTGACCATTTTTACACCTACAGCTAGTGCTAAAACCTTACATACAAAGCAAACAAAACATACTGCGGGGAGTGTCCCGGTCACGCATCAAAACTCAGTGCACGAGTGATCGTTTCGCTTTTCTCTTATTTGTTTATCTGCTCCGACATGGTAAGCTGGCTGTGCCAAGAAACCAACATCTAAAATAATTAGAGTTAGTTGATACATTTTTCTTTCTAAGGTAATGTCCGTGAGGAAGAAAACGCGTTACGTTGACTTTCGCAAGCCCGATGCCTGTCGATTTTACCTCAACAAAATTGAGGTGATCGGCGGGCTCGATCCATACCAGCTGACGCTCCCTGTGGGTTGGAGAGGGGTGGGGGTGGGGGGGTGGGGGGGTGGTGGTGGTGGTGGTGTAAGAATTGACCCACCACGTCTCCCTTTGCGATTCGTAAGAGGCGAATAAATAGGGACATCGTGACTTGATTTCCGTTTGCTCGATTCTAGCGATTGTCGTGCTTGATGGCCTTACATAACCTACAAAGGCTGATATGCCGTAAAACTCAATCCATCCATCCATCCATCGCGATTCCTACGAGGCGAATAACTAAGTACATCGTGACTTGATTTGCGCTGACTCGGAACTATTCTAGTGGTTTTTGTGCTTGGTGGCCTTACGTAGCCTACAAAGGCTGATAAAAACCGCTGGCGCTGAACCTCCAGGTTTTGGAGAAGAAAAAAAGAAGATCGGGTTCGAACCCGCAGCCTCCGAGAAAAGAGGAGGAAAAAACGCACACACACACAAACACAAAAAACCAGGTGGGTTCGAACCCACAACCCCTCGAAAAAAAGTTTCAGTGTAGAATCGAACCTGGTCATGCATGACCAAGAGCCCAATGCTCTACCAACTGTGCCATTGTAAACTTGTAGGTATGTGAAGCATTTATAACGACCTTGTCATAAACCCTCGTGGTTCGTATTTTGCACTGTAAATTGTAGAAAAATGGATGATAGCATGAACTGTTTGGTATTTCATACGGATCTAACCCATCAACGTCAATATTCTTTTCGTAGTATCGCATTTTGGCGCCTGCTGGTAGAGGTTCAACATATATCGAAGCGTTTTGCTGAAGTAGGAAAGATAACTCGGTTTGACTCGATGTCATTACGCTGAAATGGTCGTTGTCCCCAACATTTCCGGGTCAGGGATTGATTAAATCATCATATTTTTGTGACACTGAGACCAGACCATCAAAACAATTAGCACTAGGCCTTGAATCAAATGGTCGTACGAGATCTTACGTTGACTGCAAATGTACAACAGTGCCGCGTGATTGTGTCGACATTCAGTTAGTTCGCTGGGCCCCTATTCACAACGGCGATTTATCTTTTTAACACTCGATTTATCCCCTATCCCCGCGTTATCTTGATCGGTTAGATAAGGTACGCTCGTCAGAGGATCCTAGGTTGCGCTTTGCTATATATACTGCTTTCTTTGTCGTCTCTTCGATTCTCTTAGATCGTAGATGACGTCATGAGATTACGTCAAAGCGGAACAGGCAGTTGGAATCGTCAGAGTTTAGAGACAAGGGTAGTGAATTAGGCAGTACAGTAGTCGCCGCTTATTAAAAACACATTGGGACTGAACAAAAGTGTTTTTAATAAGCGGCGTTTTTATTAACCGTTTGCTTGTTGAACATGTCCATCAGTAACGAAGTAAATCCGGACCTTACCAACTGTATTTAAAAAACGGCTGTTTTTATTAACCGCGTGTTTTATAAGCGGCGACTACTGTATTGCCTTTCTTACTTACATTCAGCCCTTGAGGCAAAATATTCAAATGTGGTAAGAGTGAGAGAGAGAGAGAGAGAGAGAGAGAGAGAGAGACAGAGAGAGAGAGAGACAGAGACAGAGAGAGAGAGACAGAGAGAGAGACAGAGACAGAGAGAGAGACAGAGAGAGACAGAGAGAGACAGAGAGAGAGAGAGACAGAGAGAGAGACAGAGAGAGTGAGAGAGAGGGGGGGGGGAGGGGAGCTGGGAAAAGGGGAGGAAGGGAAGAGAGAATGAGAGTAAGAGGGTGGGTGGGAGAGAGAGAGAGAGAGAGAGAGAGAGAGAGAGAGAGAGAGAGAAAGAGAGAGAGACAGAGAGAGAGTCAGAGAGAGAGACAGAGAGAGAGTGAGAGTAGCCATAAGTACTGATCAAAAGATCAGATAAAGGCCTTGCGGCCTAAGACATCTGAGGACATATCTATCTAAATCATTCTCTGTCCTCGCAAATGACGTCACGAATTCTATTCTATTCTATTCACCCCTCCTTCAAAAATCTCCTCGCAAATGACGTCACGTTATACGACGTCAAATGATCACGTCACAAATTTTGCAAAATGGAGTCTGTTGAATCGTTTTCAATGAAACACCAAAATGTAAAAAAGTCACTTTCTTTTCAAACCTCGATTCTGAAAATTTGATAATATTGAATGGGACCTAACTTCCAGTCAGTGTGCAAAATCTCAAGGAAATCCGTCCAGTAGTTTTTGAGATATAGGCCGTGGAGACGGGACAGACAGACACACACACACACACACACACACACACACACACACACACACACACACACACACACACACACACACACACACACACACACAGACAGATAAAGTCTGTAGGACCTCCAGTAAACCTGGAGGGATAAGCCGTAAAACTCCATCCATATCCATAGCAGCTGACGAAGGACCAACTTGATCCTGAGGAACACTCCGCCAACGAGTGCCATGGACATATTTAATTGTTGTACTCGGAACATCGGCGTACACGTTGGAAGCGTTTAAGAATTATAGGGCTTTGGAACTCTATCGATTCTTCGTAGCAGGATTCGTGGGAGATGTCTGCTGATTCCCTCCGGGTGTTTGTCTCGAAAGGTCAGATCTATTCTGTAAATCTTTTTCCATCCTCTTCGTCTAGCTTCGGTCACCCTTTGAACAATCGGACCTAGATTGGTTTTCTCTGATGGTATAAAATAGTACGAGCGTATGACTCCTCTGAATTTTTTCTTTTTGTTGGTTGTTAAAACAATTTTTTACGCAGCAAGAAGTCGGCATGGTTGCATGTCTCCCGTAGACGGCGCTCGCCTCCTACCAACATGGCTGAAACTTGAAAGCACGTGGCTTCTACAAATAACTCCAGAAGTGACGACAATGCGTCCCCGGCCCGTGAGCGGGAAATAATGATAGCACGCGGAGGTGGATGTGTGAGTCAAATTGCGTGGAAGAGGGGAGGGGGAGGGGGAGACTGGAATTGACCGGGGGTGGGGGGGTATTTAGCTCTTCAGGTTGATGCCATTCGGATCTTTAGTGTCAAGGAGGGAAATGAAGTAATGTTCTGTTTGTTTTCTTTCTGTTGAGTCGACCTTCGCTTGCCACAGGATTTGAACTTGCATGTTTGTAAGTGAGTGTGAGGGACTGTTGAAGTGTGATGCAAAATAGTGTGGGTCTGTTGTGGCGCGTACGTGTCAGCCAGTGGTTCTTTGAATCTGCTGTTGAGTGTTCGTTCTGTCTCTCCAACGCACACAACACCGGGGCAGGCAGAACAGGAGACAGCAGAGATGATGTTTCGTTTTTGTGCATGTGAAGTGGCGTTTCACTGTGAAGAAAGCATTGTGGGAGTGGAATGTGTTGGATGGTGACAGGTGGGCGCAGGTGAGGCATTTGGCAACGTTGCAAGGTGTGGTGCCAGGTGCTGCAGGGGAGGGGGTGGAGGGTGAGCGTAGTCGTGAGTGTACGAGTAGGTCTCGCAAATTTCTATCACGGCGGTACGTGAGTCTGGGGAGAGAAGAGAAGGTGTGGGGTCCTGATTTGGAGAGGATATGACAGTTGGACGAGAGAATGGGGCGGATGGGGAGGTTGTGTGGATGGTGGGTGAGGACTGCAGTGGGGACGTGACCGGGTTTGGTTGGAGTGGCATGAGGGCAGGAGTGCTTGGGAGCGTGTGTTTGGTCACCTTCTGGAGGGCAGCTTTGAGGATATGCAGGGAATGGTCACGTACGGGCCGAGGAGAATTGCACTAATTCTTTTGATTTGTCCTGAAAGTCAAGGTCATCACTGCAAAGTCTGCGGAGGCGGAGGAATCGAGAGTTGAGAATGATGTTGATGGTCGACCGAGGGTGGGAAGAGGTGTAATGGAGGTATGCGTGAGAGTCGGTGTGTTTGTAGTGTACAGGAGATAGTTATTAAATGTGATTTTGATGTCCAGGAAGGTCACTGAATGAGGTGATATGGTTTTTGTGTACTGGATGGAGGGGTGGAAGTTCTGCATATAGTGGATGTAGTCAAGAAGTTGTGTTTGTGGGAGTGAAGTGATGCCAAGACCGTCGACAATGTAGCATCTGTATAGGTCGGGGTGCCTGCCTGTGTAGGTTTGTGTGATGTTGTGTTCCAGCCAGCCCATGAAGAGGCAGGCGTAGCTACGCCCCATCTTGGTGCCCATTGCTACCCCGCTGATTTGGTGGAAGGTATTGAGAGTGAGGACCAATTCAGAAGAGGAGTTTTATACTCGAAACGTTGACGCCTTGTTTTGTCGTGTATATTATTTGAATAAAGCCCTGGAACAGTAACCTTGGTTGTCTTCTAAATCCACATCCCAGGCAGCAGTCAGTGGTTTTCTGTCAATCTAATCGAGCCGCACTAAGGCTATTCTGAATCGAAAATACAAGTATCACTGGGGCTACTGCCGACTTGAGCTGGCCTAAAGCTGTGTTCTAATTGGACGATCCTTATGCCAACTTCGCCAAAGTTTCCACTTGCCGTTAAGCTGTGTTCTACTTGAACGATCCTGAAGTGGAACCACGTGATCTCGAGGACTGTTGCATAAGAACAGGCCCCAGCTGACTGGAATCATAATGTCACTGCCAGCACCACACAGTTACACGATAAACTTTGTAGGATCGTACAGTTACATGATAAGCCTTGTAGGATCATACAGTTACATGATGAGCCTTGTAGGATCGTACAGTTACATGATGAGCCTTGTAGGATCATACAGTTACATAGCCGGACTTCGGGTAAATTCGATCCTTCGAACCACATTAACTGTTTATTTTAATAATGTAGCAATTCATATGAACTTTGGATGCATTCTATACATGGCTCTGAGAAATCAGTATTGTTCATTGATTACGATTTCTTAGTATTAGTGTCAGTAATTCTAAAATTCAACATTTAACTTGCAAACCAAAGGCAAAAATGGCGAACAAAGTTTGCTTACTTGTAACGACAGAAAGGAACAAGGCTCCAGGTGCAAAAGATCGTCTTATCAGTCAATCAGGACGCATAATCAGCCATTATGACAAAAACTTACATTGGACCTCAAAGTACAAGGGGCGCATACATTTATTAGGCGTAGAATCTCGAGGGTTAGGCGTTGCCTACGTTTCTCGCTCATTAGCCGTAGGTGCGTCTCACTCGCCCTCGAATAGCCATCGAGGCGAGCCACTTGCCCAACAAACACGCCCTTGGTCACCAATGTCGATTTCGAACTTGGGAAACTTGCCGCGTCCCAAAATCACTTGCCGAGAGTTGAAACGTCGGCGATGGATGGATGAAGGGAGTTTAAGGGCCTATCAACCTTGAAGACTATATAAGGCCACAACATTAAGAAACACTCACCTTTACCAAGTTAGAACTCTCCGCGATAGTGACATAAAATCTATTAAATCGAGTCCCACTGCCCATCAGCCGGCAAAGGCTGTGTAGAACCTTCAAACACGAAAAAGCATAAAGGGCGATAGGGCAAAATTCACATCTCGATTTCCTTCGTCACCGACAAAGCACATAGGGATAGATGGATGGAGCCCAAGTGCTCATCAGCCTTGAAGGCCATTCAAGGCTACAACATACTTCCACTGTATAAAAATGTGCAATTAAAAGATTATCTCAGAAGAGATAAGTGGAGAAATATCGAAAACAATAAAGACATAGTACGACTCATAGACGAGAATAATACTCAGCATCTATCAAAAATGTTATCACAGCAAGAGGATTTGTAAAAAATGTCTGACAGACTGCTCGACCCTCTCCGTCAATGAGCAAGTCGGGGACATTCCACCAGAACGTGCCGCATGGTGAGTCTGCACTGGCAGGTACGGCACTCCGGTGGAGGCTCCGACCGCAACAAATAGGAGTGGGTCAGAACAGAATGACCGATCCGGGAACGGTAGAGCATAACTTCCTCTCTTGTTGTGAGCGATGTGGGGAATAATCGCTCACCCCTCGAACGTTGGCGAAGTAGGCCTAAGTGATATTGGGACTTAGGGCGAGTGTCTCAAGTTCGATATCGACATCTGTGATCTTGTACTTGGAAGTCCGATGTACACTTCGCTATTATGGCCAAGGCTGCGTCCCTATTGTCTGGTCAAGCGGATAATTTGCGCCTGGAAGTTCGTTCTTTCGTGCAGTTACAAGGAAACAACACTTGTCTGCCATTTCTTTATTCGGTTCGCAAGCAAAACGCTCATTAAGAAAAATTACTAACACTGATACTAAAAATAAGAAAAAACAACACACGACAAACACCAAAATCAAAGGCTTTCGGGCACACGCCCTTCTTCAGTGAACGATGCAGAAACACAGAAATGATGCAACACGTGACGTAAAAAAACTTTAGAATGACATGTCGTAGGCACTCCAGAGCTCTCCCCCTCTCTCTCTCTCTCTATTTCACTCTATCTCTCTCTCTATCTCTCCCTCTCTCTCTCCCTCCCTCCCTCTCTCTCCACCTCCCTCCCTCTCTCTCCACCACCCTCATCCAAAAAAAAATTGTTCGAGCCCGAGCTCTCTCAGCGTCCAGTGTCCAGAGTGTTCTCTCTCTCTCTCCCTCCCTCTAACTCTCTCTCTCTATCTCCCTCCAACTCTCTCTCTCTCTCCACGTGTTCATAGTTCTATCTATCTCTCTCTCTCAGTCAAACACATTCAGTCCTTCAGGGTAGTTGGTGCGCAGCTTGAAGCGCCAGAACTTCTCTCTCCGCTTCCGGATGTTAGCAACGTCCACATGGATCTTCTCAATAATGGTCACTCTCATGTGGGAGAGGCAGTGCCCAGGGGACCTGAAGTGCTTAGCCACTAGGGTGTCTAAGTTATTGCGGATGGCGTGCGTGTGTCCGTAAAACCTTCTACGGATGGTCTGGCCAGTCTCACCCATATACTGCCTGTCGTGACACTGTTCACAGTCAATGAGGTAGATGACGTTGGTTGACGTGCACGACAAGCAGTCTCTGATGTGGAAAGACTGGCCAGTGATGACGCTGCGGAAGGTGGTAGTGTTCTGCAGATATCTCTTTCACAGTACACATTTAGGGCATGGGTGACACCCGATGTTGGTCTCCTGAGCCAAAGTACGGGAGAAGAGGAGGGTCGAGGGCATCAGCAGTTTTCTTAGATTAAAACAATTTCTTTCTCCTACAATAGGCGGGTTTGGAGCTGTCCGTCTCATCCGCGTGCTAGTGTGGAGCACCGGCAAAAACTGCTTCAGCCACGAATCACAAACGGCACTCTGTCTGCATCCTCGGCTTCTCTTCGAGCATACTGAAGAGTAGATGCTCGAGTCCTGGCTGCCACTTTTTTCACAGCTGCCTCAGTCAGTCCTACGGGATAGCCTCTCTTTTTTAGCTTCTTTTTTAGTTCATCACATCTGCGTCCGAACGTATTGCTCACCATGACTAGTCTACAACTACCAGTCATACATGCAACACAGCAAAAGACAAGCTTCAAGTTTGTGTTATAATTTATTCAGGATCAATAATGTTGCCACGTACGTCTATTCTGCCTAGTTTTCGCCTCCTGCCTCCAGTATTGAAGGGAGACACAGATTACTGGGAGGAGGTGGCACACCAGTAGGCAGCGAGTACACGTGAGCAGAGATACAGGGACATGTAGTACAGAACACAAGCAACCCAGTTCCGGAGATGCTTATCGGGTACACCCCATCGTAATGAACTGCCTCAAATCAAATCAAGTTCAGCACTTCGCTGGGTCAATACAAAAACATTCACTCAAAGTTAAAGTACACAGAACCTTCAAACTGCCACGCAGAGCAATATTCAAGCTTCAAAACCGATTTCTCTGGAATGGCAGCGGTTTCCAGTTACAAAAAAAAAGAAGGAATGAAATAAGAAAATAGTCTTGCTCCAATTCCTGGAAAGTGTCATTTTCATCACATATACACACATATACATCTATTTCAAATTCGAGAAAAGTGCTCCTTTTATCCTTCACAACTTTGTGAAACAGTGCCATTACAAAAACGTTAACAGTTCAATATTGAAGTTTAGTCTCGTCTCGTTAATTACTGAAACAATAACCTCTACAAAGGCAAGTTATATCATCTCAAAGTAGAATCCTGGAATGCAGTTCTGTCTCATATTTATCGAAGTAATAAGTGCACTAACTCTCGTGAGAAAGAAAAAGTGCAGTATTGAGAGAGAGAGAGAGAGAGAGAGAGAGAGAGAGAGAGAGAGAGAGAGAGAGAGAGAGAGAGAGAGAGAGAGAGAGAGAGAGAGATTGCAAACAATTGACGGATTTTTGTCCACATTTGCAAACAAGGACTTTATTCCTATGTCACTATTTGCAAGCTACTGGCCTGGACAGTTTGAGAAGTAATTTACTTGCTCGATTTTTCATTGTAATTTATTGGGCAAGCGGCATGAATGCTAGTTTTAAAATGTTTCCAATACATTCTCATCTGCATTTACACAAATCGTGCTTCAACGCATATGAACTGTCGATATCTCCACGCTAGATGCATACAGTTCTGAATGTTAGTAAACAGTATCAGAATCAACGGGCTGTCCAGTTTTGTACTACTCAGTCTTTCTCAAACAATCACAATACTTTCAGACTAAATTTTTGGGTAAAAAAAAGGTACCAAAAAATAATGAAATCGTAAAGTCATATAAAAATCAAACAGATCTTAATCCACGCAGAACGCTTGTCAAAAACAGCTTTTACTGAGGTGTGGCATCGTCAAACATCATTCTTGACGCTTCAAGACAGCTCAAACAAAAATCCAGATTCGACACATGCTACGCTTAAGCCAGGGTACATTTAGCTTTCCGTCAATACAAACAACTCCAGTTGAAAAGCTGCACGACACAGCCCGCCAGTGAGAGACAGGGAGGAAGCAGGAAGGGAAGGATAAACAGTAAGAGAAAAGAAATGCTGGCAATGTAATGTCCAGCCTCGCGTAGCAATGGAATAGAGGCCAAGCCTGTTGTGGTCCTTTCCAAGTGTATATCACAAATGACATTTCGCACAGGCGTGTCACTTTATACTTCGAACATATTGCACAAACCATGAGTGTGTTTCCTTTGGTATTTCAACGCATTCTCAACTCGAAGGCACACAAACTAAATGCAGCGACCCTTCTTGTCCTTCGCTAAAAGAAAAACAGACCTGCGCTCTTTCCTGCACGTCTACATAGCAAGCAGCCCTACTTTGCTCTGTTGAAGCATCAAGCGTGATACAATGTCGATATCTACGGCACTGGAAACTGTAAACCCAGCAACTAACTGAATCTACATTAGACTCAGGAAAAATTCTTTTATACACTCAGTATCATTGACACCCATCCTGCATTTCGTGAAAAAGCAATACACATGGATATTTTGTCAGTCACACAAAATATATCCCTGGAACTCACAGTATTTCTGATCACCTCCAAATCAATTTCAATGCCCACCAAAAACCATCCTTCACACAAGAAAATGTTATTGCAACAGGTTGTATATTATGAACAGCTACAGGACTACATTCACATCTGCAAAGCAGTTAGCTACAAGCACCTGGGGTTAAGACTGCTAGGGATCAGTACAAGCCTGAAAAATGTTGGACAATGTACGCACCATACTTTCAGTGTCCGACAATGCATACACCAGCATAGACGCAAGAAGAAGAGCGCCACATGCTAAGGTGAAGCTGTGGGTCTAATGCAGGCAGCGACCGTTTACCATGGGGTCTTTCAACAGAAGCTTAGTTACTGAGGCCACATCTTCACTTTTGAATGCGACAGAACTGACTCTCTCCTCCACAACAACTCAACCTGGCTTATCTCATTCTTCAAAAGTCAGCCAGGAAATGCAAATTGAAAACTACTGTCTTCACATGTATGGCAACACAGGAAACAATTGGAATTCAGCTTGAGCTATGTACAGATACAGCCACGACACACAGTTACAACAATGCAGAGATACACTCAGTATTCTGCGGTAACAATATTAGGCCACTTTAAGTTAAAAAAAAATGTTCTTCTGTCTTTTCTTCTACACATTATGCTGTGTCAAATGAAGAAAGGTTGAATGGAATGTAAGCATCTGCAGGGTGTTAGCCAAGAAACACTGGCATGCACGAGTCAGTGGACAACTAGTTGCAAAACTAGAGCAGCCCTCAGCAACAATGGCAGCATATAACATTTTCAGATCTAAGTTTCCTAACCGATGGATATCTAACCGTTTTCAATGTTTTAAATTGCAGTTAATGAGATGCTATCACTATCCAATACTGTTGCAAAGTTGGAAATGGGAAAGTCATTCGTTATAGCTGATGAATGAAAGAATGTTAAAAATTACACAAATAAATACACCTTTCTTTCCACTTGAGAGTACTGTTGGCCAATAAAAAAATCTAAATATAATGACTACATTTGCCTGTATTATTACAGTGATGATTAACTTGATACAAGAATTTATTGTTGAATGTGGTTATTTCATAATGATTTGGTGGAGTGAACAATAAATAATGAAGTAACTTTACAAAGACAGTCCAATAACTGAATGAGGAGTGAAAAGCTGTACTTCACGGCCCTACAAATGCACTCTAAGCAAATGTTAACAACGCATGCAGCCCTGACCACGCCATTATCCTTGGCGGCAGCTTGAAAGAAAATCACAAAGATGCGGTCATGATCGTGGTCCTGCTATCACAACAGAAACGCTGCCAGAACAAATTTTACCATTGCACATAATGTGAAAACCAGAACGAATGAATGTGTGAAACTATATGTTCTATTCTTAGAATACATCGCAGCCTTCCACAAGGTTCTATCAAACTATTAAAAAAAGCGATGATCATCAGATTACAAATAAACAAACAATAGGCACTGCTACGTGATATTGTTTGCCTTTAGTAATGTGTTGACTATTTTTTGTCATTCCAACGTGGCTTTACAGGAAGTGACACCAAGTGAAGCTTTAGAAGCAGTGTTCTAATTCTGATACCAGTGTTACCTAAATGGTGTTTGACTATCTCATGCTTTGAAGGTATACACTTGTCCATGTGTAATGATGTAAAAACGATGTTTCTTTATTAACTGTAGTGTGCAAAGGTAGGCATTTACACTACCTTTTTTAAAACCCTTGATGTGTTTACTGTTGTGTGTGTGTGTGTGTGTGTGTGTGTGTGTGTGTGTGTGTGTGTGTGTGAGTGTGCACATGCATGCATGTGCAAATTATGCAAACTTTTGTGTCCATGCTTTGTCCCAGCTTTTCAAGATGTGCATCAAGGCAAATCTACAGAAAAAAAATCCACCACAACATCAGGCAGACCACTGTGTATTCATAACTGTGGATACCATAGTGAACAAAGAAATGCACTGAGTGTTGTCTCTCCTAGTTCTAACCATACCACTAAGCATATTGAGGCTGTGATGAAAACTTGGCCCATGCATCATCTCACAAACAACAGATTTGTCTCGTTTCGCACACAGTTGACAAACTCGGGAGGGGATGAGCCAAGCTTTTAGTCCAACAAATCACCTTGATACTTCATTCATTTAGTCACTGCAGAACACATGGAATCAAAGAGTGTCTCATAGGAAGAAGCCATGGGGTGGGGGTGGGGGTGTGTGTGTGTGTGAAAAAAGACACACAGTCAGATGCAGCCAGCCAGCAGGCACTCACACCAGTAAATGTGTTAAAAGCTGTGATTCAGGGTCTTACATCCAGGTTCAAATGCTTCCCATCAACAGGACCCAACCAGCTTGACCAGGAGGCAGGCAGCCAAGGAGGCAGGCAGCCAGGGAGGCAGGCAGCCAAGGAGGCAGGCAGCCAAGGAGGCAGGCAGCAGAGGAGGCAAGCAGCCAAGGAGGCAAGCAGCCAAGGAGGCAGGCAGCCAAGGAGGCAGGCAGCCAAGGAGGCAAGCAGCCAAGGAGGCAGGCAGCCAAGGAGGCAAGCAGCCAAGGAGGCAGGCAGCCAAGGAGGCAGGCAGCCAAGGAGGCAGGCAGCCAAGGAGGAAGGCAGCCAAGGAGGCAAGCAGCCAAGGAGGCAGGCAGCCAAGGAGGCAGGCAGCCAAGGAGGCAGGCAGCCAAGGAGGAAGGCAGCCAAGGAGGCAAGCAGCCAAGGAGGCAGGCAGCCAAGGAGGCAGGCAGCCAAGGAGGCAGGCAGCCAAGGAAGCCCCAAGGAGGCAGGCAGCCAAGGAGGCCCCAAGGAGGCAGGCAGCCAAGGAGGCAGGCAGCCAAGGAGGCAGGCAGCCAAGGAGGCAGGCAGCCAGCCAAGGAGGCAGGCAGCCAAGGAGGCAGGCAGCCAAGGAGGCAGGCAGCCAAGGAGGCAGGCAGGGAAAAAGGCAGGGAGAACTGCCGTGAGGAGGCGAGGAAAGAAGTGGCAGATCATGGGGAGATAGTGTTGGGGAAGCAGTGAGCACAGATCAATAGTTTCACCAGACTCCAGCCCCTTTAACAACGCCAGCTCAGAGGCACCAGTCTGGTCTGCACAAGTCCGCACCTTACAGATCTGGAGGCTTTGGTCACCTCTCACAATGGCTGCATGCAATTTTCACACTATCACTCCATGTGTTTTCCAAGACATAAGAATAACCACATCATACTATAAATACACAATAGGTGATTGCAAAAACAGATCCCCCCACCCCCTGCACATGTATGCTCTTGCAAATTGGCAACACCATCAATTAATCACTGTATCCTATTATCTTCACACTGATGCTCCAACTGTGGTCTGAATTACTCATCTTTCCCAAGCATGCCACTATTTCTACCCTGCACTGAGTCTACACATGCCTCAACTTGCACAAAGCTGGTTTTAGCCCACTTGCTCTCTCAGTACAATGGGGGTTATTCTGGAACTTGAGGGATGAATGGTATGTCATAAAGGATGAACGTCAAAAAGCATGACATCTGCAGAGGATTTCGAGCTGGGTAGGCTGATAGCATCCTGCATCATGCAGAACAGCCCTGGCTGACACTGACACACTACAGCAGCAACAGCCCTGAGGATGCAGGTGGGGCAGGGGATGGGGCGTTTCAGTCTGCAGATAGGGGCTGTGAATCTGAAAGGGGAAATACACTCCCTGCACCCACAGCTAATGCTCATGGCAGCTAAGCTGCTGCAGCCTGCACAGGGTTGTGAGGGAAACTGCTGGGTCTGACAGGCAGGGCACTGCCCCAAACTGCCCTCTCCAGTTTGCTCTCCTTTACAGCTGGGTGGTAATGAGGGGTGGCAAGCTCTTGACAGCCCACAAAAAAGGTGCTGGCTGGATTCCCCTTTCCCCCCTCATGCAGACCTGCCATCAAACCCAAAGCTGTCAGCGGTGTGCTGAGCACCTCTGCAAAGAAGCCCTTCCATAAAGTTTACTAGAGAGGGTGGAATGCCGTGACAAAATCACTCTGCTAATTGCTCCATTCGCTGCAGATGCATGCAACGCATCATTTACTTTCCCAACTGATGAAATCGACTGTCACGCCAGCAAACAAATTGCCCTGGATGAAAAGAGAAGGACTGGGACAAAAAAAACAACACCGTTATTGTCTTCATCCAAATCCCGAAAACATCGTCCCAGCCCACTTCAGTGAGGGAGTACAAGATCTGACCACTTTACCAGCCTTGTATCTCCAATTACCTGATTCATGCACAGCATGAAACACACCTCACCGACCATTTCCAAATGCTACAATAATTGCAGAACTAATGAAAAACAAAAATATACATCTATACAAGTCATTGATAAACGGACATCACACATCTATCTGTGCATTCTCTATTATGCACATTCAAGTCTTATGCGGAATGGGGATCTTCAATGCCTGCTGTGGCTTCAACACATACTAACTGCCAGAGAGTATGCAGCACATAGCATAAGCCGGGAGATCCTTATGTTAACTGTGGTGCATGTGAATAGTCTGCATATCTACTGGGTTCGTTGCTTCTCTGGGGTTTTAAAAATGACTAGTATTCGATAACAAAGAACCAGAAAAGCAGGTTAAACATCAAGATTCCTGAAGACAGTTCTTCATGCAAATTAGCTGACTAGTGAGTTGTCTATGTTTCCTGTGCCTCTTTGGCTTCTGGCATCTGTGTGTCTTGCACTGCTGGGACATCACTGCTCTCTATTTGCAGCCACACATTGCTCTGCCACCTCTTTACTGGAAAACACCAGGCAAACTTAAGCAATATTTCTGCTGCAAAAGGGATGAAATGCACGGAAGCTTGAAACAACTTTTTGCTACAGTTCAGATCACAGATAGAGAGATCTTGATGACCAACAAATGCAAGTTTGGGCAGAGGGAATGAAGACTGCACACACAGGTCTCACCCATGACCATGCTCTGATGCTACCATGGTCTTTCATGGCGTTGAGTTGCCACGAAGCTTCTTCAAGGAGAGTTTTGCACTTCTCTGACAACAAAATCAACAGAACAGATGCAACAAACGATTATGCAAAAAATGAATGAAACAAGAAACTTCCTTGTTTTTTCTCACAAACAGCTGTGCTGAGCAACCAGCTACAACCAACTTGTACATAGGACAAAACATCAAAATCTTCCACACTTAACTTTTTTTTGGGGAAAAACAGCTGCATTGGGAAGTCTTACGTTCCACATTCTCTAATCAAATAAACCAAGCAAGAGCATATTAGCTAGAGAACCATTTTGCCAAGGTAGTCTATACTTGGTTCCGAATTGGCACAAACTTCACACCACTCCCACAGAATACTCGAGTGAAATACATGCAGCAACTGGAGAATGTACACAGTACAAGTACCCCAAAGAACCACTGACATTAGACCTGAGTTCGGCCCTAGCTAGCTACATGAAAAACGTCCCCTCTATTTGCCTCTGCTTGTGTCCATCATACTCAAGCTCACCACTTCCATCTTTTGATACAACTGCCACCCTCTGCAGAATGATTCAGTGCAATGTACCTCCATCGGCTTCATTCAGCCTCAAACCAGAATCTTTTCCGAAATTCAATTAAGACTCACGACTATCTAAATGTCTTGTCAGTGGGCGAGATCAAAAGAGAGAGAGAGAGAGTAAAAAAATGTGGTCACATTTACAAAGGCTGAAGACACTTTCTTTTCTCCAGGGTACAGAACACTTTCAGTAGTTGAACATAAACAATCATGAATCCAAGTCTCAGGTGAATGTTATTCTTTACATCAGTGTAAGTTGATGAGAGCTACAGTTCACTACAACAAGCCACAAGCAGATCAGTTCAGTCACAGGGATTCACACTCCCTGCTGTGTTTCTGAGCTCTGCTCATCATGGGTGAACACAAGACTCTGCCCAGACAGTCATTTCCTCATCTTGGAAGGGTCAGCTGGATGAGTCTTTGAGACATGAAAACACATGAGTGAGAGCTAGTCCAGCCTTCCCATGCATGGGCAGACATGCAAGAATGCTGGGCAGTAAGATAGTGAGGTTTTCAAGTGTGCCCTGGGGTTGACCACATGGGTGTCCATGTCCTGGTCAGACAGACTGACAATAACCAGTCTGCAATGCAAGATGCATACTGCCACACTGACCACTGTGGCCTTCCTTGGCCACCTGGCTGCATTTGGCAGAGTGGAAAGTCCCTTGTCTCACAGGTCGAATACTGAGTGTACACCATCTCTCGCACTTCTCTCTCTCTCTCTACAGGTAGTGTGGCACATCCTGCCCAGTCAGGAGCCGGAATATAGATGTCGGCATGGTCTTCATATGAATCTGGAGTGGAAAAACAAAACAGGATATGTAAGATATACTGAAGTTGCCGTCTGTGTGTATCCGCATTGGAAAAACAAGGGAATAAGAGTCTGTAGGAACATAAGGCAGCAGTCATTTTGATTTATAATGGAAATGCTGATTATAGTAGGTAGGAATAGAGATGTAGGCATGGTTTCAAGTAAATCTGTGATGGAAAAATAGAAGAAGTATGTGCACTGACCATGCGAATTTGCAGAGGAAAAACACAGAGCAGAGCAAGTTGGAATGAGAGTTAGCTCTGGAAATAAGGCTATTACAGTAAGCAGAAATATGAAATGGGGGCATTGTCTTCACATCCATTGCAAACTTAAAGAACAGGGAGCAGTAGAAGGAGTATTATACACAGGATACTGTGAATCTGCAGTGAAAATGGAAGATGAGTAGAGTAAGTGGGAATAAATGGAAGTTTTTCAGTTCATATTGAAGAGTAAGAAGGGATAGGTATGGGGATTGTTTGTTTGAAAATCTGCGATGGAAACATAGCAAGTGAAGCGAGTAGGATGTAGATCTGGAAACTGTCTTTGAACAAACTGCGCGGGGAAAAAAAAGGGAGAGTAGAGGTGATGGAATACACTGAGGTGGAGCACAGTCTTCACAAAAATTGGGAAAAACAAGGCAAAACAAATGAGTTTCAAAGTCAAGCAGAGTAAATGGGGAAAAAAAGGAAGTTTTCAGACAAGAAAGAAAAAAAGTTCAAGAACAACAAGTTATAAAAAATTCTCAAGCAATTTAGCAGTTAATGGATCACAGTCACAAGACACTAGATTCTTTTTTGTGACTGACCTTTTTTTTTCCTTTGCTGCTATTGGAGAATTTTCCTTGCACACAAATCTCGCACAGGAAAAGCCAACCACGCAAACCGGGGCGAGAAAAACCCCTATTACACAGCACAGAGCACAACTCACCTCCCCCACAGAGTTGGCAAGCAGGGAGACAATTTTCTCGTGAGGCACAGCGACGACACTTTGGTTGTTGATTTCAATGATCCTGTGGCCAACTCTCACTCCACCTCTCTCTGCGATGCCGCCCCGCAGCAAGCTGCAGATCTGCACAACAAGGGACAACAGTCATGCAGCAGTAATAAAAAGAGTGCAGATTTCAGTAGCTCACACGGAATTAGAGATGGTATGGTACTTCAACTTTACCAGCACAGACCACAACAAGTCATCACACAGACCACTGTCTAAATGGAATTCTGACCTCCTCAAAAGAAAGAAAGAAAGAAAGAAAGAAAGAAAGAAGGAAAGAAAGAAAGAAAGAAAGAAAGAAAGAAAGAAAGAAAGAAAGAAAGAAGGAAAGAAAGAAAGAAAGAAAGAAAGAGAAAGAAAGAAAGAGAAAGAAAGAAAAAAGAAAACAAGAAGGGCAAAGCCCATACGACTCACATGCTTGACCTTGACCTTTATATGACCTTGACCTTCAGGTGCCCTTCAAGGTCAAGGTCAAACAACTGAACCTACCAATGACATCATACACAAAGAAATGCTTTACACATTTTTCCTACCAAAATACATGTGACCTTGACCCAAGGTCAAGGTCATCCAAGGTCATGCAACACAAAGCTGTTAATTCAAGACATAGGAAGCACAATGGTGCTTATCGGCACTTTCTACCATGAGATATAGTCACTTTTAGTGGTTCACTACCCCATTTTGGTCACATTTCATAAGGGTCAAAGTGACCTTGACCTTGATGATATGTGACCAAATGTGTCTCATGATGAAAGTATAACATGTGCCCCACATAATTATTAAGTTTGAAACAGTTATCTTCCATAGTTCAGGGTCAAGGTCACTTCAAAATATGTATACAATCCCACTTTGAAGAGCTCCTGTGACCTTGACCTTGAAGCAAGGTCAAACAAACTGGTATCAAAAGATAGGGCTTGCTTTGACCTATATACCACTTGTAGCTAAGGTCGCCATTCTCAATAACGTGGGAGAAAATTGGGAAAATGTGAAAAATGACTGTTTTTGAGACCACATTTATGGCTCCTGTGACCTTGACCTTGAAGCAAGGTCAAGTCACTATGTATATTTTTTGAGGCCTTGTCATCATACACCATCATGCCACATTTGGTGTTGATAGACTTAATAGTCTCCGAGAAAAATCCAACGTTTAAGTTTTTTACGGACGGACGCCCGCCCGCCCGGACGGACGCCCGGACGGACGGACGACACGGCTCAGTACATAGACTCACTTTTGCTTCGCATGTGAGTCAAAAAGATACAAATTCGACCATCTAAATTGATAATCTGATTAACATTTTCAGACAGTTTTGGAGGGACATTGTCAGCAAAGTGGAATTCTATGTGTCATTTGGCATTGTTTTGATTTAATCACAACATAAATTACCTGTACTTTCTTTAAACCATACAAAAATTAAAAAACAAGAAAAAAGAAGGCAAGCGTAATATCTACATTTCATTTATCCATACTGAGAGATATAATATATGCACACATACATACTGTACTCATTCATGTTAGGGGCAGGTAAAATATTACTGAACAAGTTGTCAAAACTTGCTGCAGATTGTTTCAAGTACATTCATAACATAGTTTTAGATTATTAGGCAATATCTATCATAAAAATTCTCCTTTTTCTTCTTAGAAAAAAATGAGGCAAATACTATTTGTAGGCTACTTGAAGTTGAAGGGGCAATGAGGTTTCAGTGAAGACAGAAGATAAGCACTCACCACTCCATTCTGCACACTGAAGCCCAGCTGGTACTTGACATCAGGCCTCTTGATGAGCACCTCCACCACAGGGGGACATGGCACCACTGTCAGCTTCACCACAGTCTGGCTTTTGGCATTCTGAAAGCAGACAAAAGCCAATGAGTGACATTGTAAGGTCTCTCCAGCTGCTGAGCTGTGCAGGCAGGTCCCTCCATCTAGACAGCTACAGTCAGGAGAACCTCACAGGCAGGTGAGAGCTACAGTAAGGAGAACCTCACAGGCAGGTCCCTCCATCTAGACAGCTACAGCCAGGAGAACCTCACAGGCAGGTCCCTCCATCTAGACAGCTACAGTTAGGAGAACCTCACAGGCAGGTCCCTCCATCTAGACAGCTACAGTCAGGAGAACTTCACAGGCAGGTCCCTCCATCTAGACAGCTACAGTCAGGAGAACTTCACAGGCAGGTCCCTCCTTCTAGACAGCTACAGTCAGGAGAACTTCACAGGCAGGTCCCTCCATCTAGACAGCTACAGTCAGGAGAACCTCACAGGCAGGTCCCTCCATCTAGACAGCTACAGTCAGGAGAACCTCACAGGCAGGTCCCTCCATCTAGACAGCTACAGTAAGGACAACTGCACATGTACAGAGCTACATGGGTAGATCTCTTCATGTACAGAGCTGCATGGGTAGAGTTCTTCATGTACAGAGCTACATGGGTAGATCTCTTCATGTACAGAGCTGCATGGGTAGAGTTCTTCATGTACAGAGCTACATGGGTAGATCTCTTCATGTACAGAACTGCAACAGGGAGGTCGCATCATGTAAAGAGCTACAACTACAGGTCTCTTCATCAATGCAGTCACACTGGCAGGTTCTCCAACTACCTAGCTATGCTGACAGCTCTCTTCAGTGCCTGAACTACATAGCTCTCACTGGCCTACTGAGCTTTGCTGGTTGGTTTCTGCAGTTACTGGACATGAGTGGAACAACTCTCCAACTAGGGAGCTTCCAATGGCATAAATCTCCAGCTACAGAGATGCAGACAAAGGAATTTCTTCTCAGTTACTGAGTCACTCAGACAGATCCTCCCATTTACAAGCGACCAGGCTGTCTATTTAACTACTAGACAATACTGTCCCTCTCCAGCTCACAGTTAGAGCCCACCACATTCAAAACTAGAGTCCCCTGAAGGTAGAAAAAAAGCCAAAAGAACTGAGAGAACAAGACAAGTGAATGAGGGGAGTCTCACCCTGAGAAAGGGCAATAGCTGAAACTAAGACACCATATGGAACAAGACACTTAGAAGACCACCATGTGATTCAATGAATAATGAAATTTCTCTCCAAACCCACTGATGACTGTGAAGAGGTTATATCACAGTGCTCTCTGTAATCAGGTGGGAAGGAGGGAAGGATGGAGAGAGAGAGAGAGAGAGAGAGAGAGAGAGAGAGAGAGAGAGAGAGAGAGAGAGAGAGAGAGATTTCTTCCTCTTCCTCCAATACCTCTATCCCCCTTCACAACCTTACAAAGCATTCATCCTTCATAAAATAAGATTTTTCACTTCTCAATTTTGTTAAACATTGCAAGCAACTTGCCACAAATGCCTATTTCATCTATATCTTTTCTTTCCAAGGCATACAGTCATCTCACAAACGGACACTAAAAGAAGTCCTTTCATCTTGCACAAGCAAATCATCAACAATCAGGGAACCAGTATCTTAAAGTCTGAATAAGTAACAGCTCAAGTGCAAAAGCATTCATTTCAAATGGCATGGTGACAAGAAAAGAGGGAATGCCCAAGCTTTCTGCAGAAAGGAATCAATAATTACAGGAGCTTTCCTTGAAGTCTATCCTCTCATGAGACTTTGAACACGCCTTCTCCTGGGGCTTGGTGCCAAAAAGACTAACAAGTCTGCCTGGGTTGCATGAGGTCATCACACTCCCTTCCCAGTCAATGGTCTGCAGCAGGCTAAGTCCCACAGCACTCTGAAAGTTGGCTTTGCCTGCTACGATGCTTTTTGGAACCCTGCCTTTGATGATCTATCGTTTGAGAGGCCAGAGCACTTCCTAACATAATAGTTCTATTACCCATTTCTTACTCATTCCTAATCCTTCATCTGAAGAAAAAACCCTGTAAAACCAGTCTTTGTGCTAAAGAGAATTTTTAAAATGGCCCATTCCGACTGAACTCACAAAGAAAAATATGCCATTTTATTGAGATTGTCCTAGATCAGCCTCGACAAGATGCTGGCTAAATGTCTCATCTGGCTTTCAGAGGGTTGAGTGCTTATTCAGAATCCACTGGTGCAAGACCAGCAGTGAAGACAGCATGGGTCTTGGACAGGGAAACCATTCTCTGGCCCCACGTCTGTTTGCAGGGGCATCCGTCCTTCAATCACTGCTAACAGTTCCACAAGGGAAGGTCTTGCTAGATCCTCTCCAACTGTCTTCTGTCTTTAAGGTAACACTTTTCATCTACCCCCTCCACAACATTGCCTTTCACAGGTTTTGAGGCTGTCAGAGATACATTTACTGTTGCTGAAGCCATTGTTCCCATACTTAAACTAACATTCTTTCAGTTGTAGGTGATGATTCATAAACAATTATGTCCACAAAAGGTTAGGTTACCCTGACCTGTTCCAGTCACATCTGAACTGAACTGAATAAATAGCAGATATTCTCCCGTTCCTGACTTTTGAGACAGTTACGGCTGACCACCAAATACTTGTAATCATCTCTTGTAATTTATTACATGGCGGAGAGGAAGACGGTATACAAGAAAATTAATCTTCCCAAGAGTACAGAACTGGAGGAAATCACGTTCAAATGTCATCCACAGCAAATATATGAAACCAGTATGCAAATAATGAATAGCTATGCCATTCTGATTTTAGCAAAAAGTATTTGTTTCTCCTCACTATTTCTCTACTTCAAACCATCAACCCTCTGCTTGACCCCTCATCCCCACCCCTCCCCCCCCTTCCAGTCCCTATGTTTTATCATGATAAAATAGTGGCTACACAAGATTTTATTTCTTCCAGAAAATTATTTTCCTCTGGGGTTCTTTTTCTCTTTTACTCCGTGCAAAAAATCTACATCTTCCAGAGTTTTGATGGCAACTGCTTAGAGACTTAGGAGTTCCTATTACAGTGCTGAATCGGATCTTAGGGAGTCCAAATTGGCTAGACAACCATGCAAAGGCTTAATCAGATTGCTGTTACAAGACAGGGCTCTGAATATTATTAATTGAGAGGGTGTCTAGAGGAAACGCACTCCTATCTTGTAACATTCACTCATCTTTCTCGCTGTCAAGAATGGACAGAACAACAGAGAAGATGAGGGCAGACATCAAATACCAAATGACTTTAATAATGCTTAAAAAGATAGGCAATGGTGGTTTAGTCAACGTGCATGAGTAATAATTATTTAATCCTAATTTTAGCCAGCCAGCCTGTACTATAAGAATGCACCGTGAGTCTGCTTGAAAGAATGCTGAAGGGGTCAGAGCCGTTGACCCCAGTGGTGGTCCTTGAAAGGGTGATGTTTTTGGACGCTGGGGAGGTGACAACTGACACAGGGGTGGGTCCTGGTAGAAGGGAGGGTTGGCACTGCATCATCTCCCCTCACGTCCTTCCTGGTGGGGGTCTGGCGGGCGGTAGGGAACGGCCATCTGCGCTTGTGGCTGTTTAGCGTCCCCCCCCCCCCCCCCGAGGGCTGGTGCTGGGGGCATCAAGAGAGGCCAGCAGGACTGGAGCTGGAGTCGATGAGAGGCAGAGGGCAGATGTCACCCATCCTTCCTCCCATATCGGCCTGGCCTTGCCACCAGATTCCACTCCACCCCCGGAGCAGGAGAGCAGAGAATGCCAGCCGTGAGTGAGCAGACAGCAGCCTTTTTTATTTTCTCCCCCACGTCTCCATTCAAAGTCTCAGGAATTCACTCCCTCTAAACCAATAGGGTAATAGGGAATTGGCACGTGCTTGGCCAGCACATTTTCCCCAGCTCTAACTTTAAAAGTTGGCCAATCACATTGAACGTCTATACGTTGAATTTATCAATGTCAAGGATACTCATACTGGAAGCTCGACGCCTTAATTTGAAACTGTTCACTGTTTCATCACGAGGCTTCACCACAGCAAACTACTTTCAAAGCATGGCTGGTTTTCTAATACTACATTTATTTGAGGCCTGGCGGGCTTTTACATTCTTAAGTGTCCATTATTTAACACATGCATAAACATGCAATTCATAACAGTAGTAGTATGATAGTTCATCATCTGACAACTCACACAGAAAACAGGGAGAAAGGATCATTTTAATGTACACACCAGTAAATCCGTCACCTTGATTCCACTTGTGTACAATTCTTAGTAATGCGGAAAGGACGTACCGTCACAATTGCCCTAATCAGAGAAACATCTCACAACTCAGCACACAACCAGACACAAAGATTTCCCAGCTGAGAAGCGAAATCACTATACTTCCTTGGGAGGGGGCGGGGGGGGGGGGGGGGGGGGCGGGGAGGAGGAGGAGGGGGGAGGAGAGAAACTTTTCTTTTTCCCATGCTTAGTGAAGGTATATTTACAGAAACAAAAAACCTTGAACAAATTTACTGGGAGAGCAATTACACCGATACTGACACTGTTCCTAAAACCCTTTCCAAATCCACTCCAGACAGTCAGGGGATTACGCCCACCATTCCCGCTTGAGACTTCTCCACCGACAGGCCAGTAATTAAATCCAAAATCCACTTGCTGCAGTGGGTATATTTGGAGTAAGAGAAAAGGGGGAATACACGGAAGTGGGCACGCTAAAGAGAAGCTCCCCTCCCCCCCCCCCCCCCCTCTTTCTGTCCCTAGGCATCACATGATAGTCTCTCATCAGGCCTTGCCCTCTGGCGGTTGAAGACGTGGGCATTTTGCCAGGCAAACATCAAACAGAAGCCTGCAGTTTTCTGAAATATCCCCATCCCCAACCTGGCACGAGGCACCTATGTTATTTTGGCAACAGGAAAGAGACATCGAGTAAACGTGGGCTTGGAGTGTACTGGTCGTCACCGTCAGCTTTGAGAGGCCACTGAAAGCCAGTGCGATATCACTGCGTCAACTCAACTGCGTCCCCGACTGACATGGTTCCATTATGCTGCCCGGCGCTTGAAAATCAAGGTGAAAGATGAAAGGGGCGGTGGATATTTCCTGCACTCTTGTTACTAAATGTAGTTCCCGTCTATATGTCATGATAGAAAACACTGTCCTTGGTTCCTGCCCTGACGAAAATGTTTTAAATGATTTCTATTGTTCACACCTTTCCTATAAATTATATAAAAAGAAGATAGCACCTTCAATCACACAAGAGGTGTGTGTGACAAAAAGGTCTAATTACGTTTGTGAGAATAATTAAACATTCAAACATTTAGTAAGATAAAGCAAATGTACTGCAAACAAAGCATTCATAGTGTAAATTAAAATGAAAAAAATTCTAGAGTTCATCCAAGTTCCATGAGTGGTAGAACAAATGATTAACTTTTCATAGAATGTTAAATGGTTTCCAGCAGTTCCCTGACTTCAAACCTCCTTTACCGTCACCGCACCACAGATAGCAGTGAGGACGATGGGTGAGTAGGATGAGAAACACTATTCCCTTTTGGCATTAACATCTTCCAAAATATTCACAAGAGATTAATTCAATTTATCTATCCACCACCACATGGCTGATTCCTTGACGAGGTGTGGTGGCTTGAGTATCTCCATGACCCGGAGAGTCAGGCCAGGGGGAGGGTCAAAACATCCACCTCTTTCGGTAGCGTTTTGCATACTGGACGGGTCAAAGGGTAGAGGTCAGACAAATATCAGCCAACTTTCCTCGAGTATAAGGGGTATGAGAAGGATCACTCAGACAGAAAACCATGGGCAGACTGGGCTCATTAGCCATGGCAGGCAGCCAGTCTAGGGGAGGGATACCCGATACACGTTCTATGGATGAAGGCGGGAGATGCAGGACCCCTGTGGTGTCGCCAAACCTCTGCACCATGCAATACGCATCATGACGAATTGCGCGCGGTCAACTTCACGATGTGGTGCTCGTCCTCTGGGGTTCCGCCGGGGAGGAAGAGTGCCGTAGAATATTTCGGAACCAGGATAAATCGGACCGGTTCCCAAAAATCCTAGGATATTTCGGAACCATTCCCATTTATCCCGCACCTGGCGGCAGGATATTTCGGACCACCAGGATATTTCGGAACCATCTTCTAGATGCTTTCGTATGATTTTCTGAGTTTCTAGAAGGTTTCAAATCAGAGTTAATACTTTGTACACTTTTTATTTGTAATTCAAAACTCACGCGCTGGAGTACAGTAAATTGTAACTCAGTGAATTTTGACACGGAATGATGCAGACAGAATATTAGTGAAGCCATGTGGGCCTTCTGTGCGTGAATGCATCATAAACGAAGAGATAAACAGGTAGGTGAGAAGAGATTTATTGCACTACCTTATCAAAGTGTGAGAAACTCATCAAAATCTGTTTTAAAAAAGTCGTAAAGTGACAAAGGTATGTCGGCTAATGACCTTCTAGACGGTTCCGAAATATCCTGATGGTTCCTAAATATCCTGCCACTCAAGTCAGGAATAATCGGAATGGTTCCGAAAAATCCTGCCACCAGGGCCAGGATAAATCGGAATGGTTTCCATTCGTCCGGTTCCGAAATATCCTGCGACACCGGGCTTACATCCTGGAATGGGCCCATCCTCAGCTACCGGAGGTCACCTCACCTCTACTTGTCCGACCAGGAGAAGAGGAGTGAGGGAATATGTGGCCAGACCCGACACCAGTGAGGAACAAGCTCTATGGCAACCTGGATCAGCTGCGGAGAACAGCTGCATTTGTGCGGGCGACTGGCGCAATCATCTAGCGATCGACAAGAAGAAGATCTATCCCGACTCCTCTATACATTTTTAAGCAGACAGCTGACTTCTCTCCCTCCTCATCTTTATCCCATTTTAAACATTTCCCTCTTTTATTCCTTCTCCTTTTCCCCGTCCTCTTCTGTTTTAGGGTCTGAGCACAAAAAAGTGATACATAAGTTAAACGGACTTGGACAGTTGGAGGAATACATTTACCATACTTCTCTCTCTTTACTCCTCTTGGTTTCATCCATCCGTTTCCTGAGTCAATGCCCATTTGGAGACACACTGACACAGAGCCTAGGAGACATGGAGGAGAAGGAGTTAAGCAAAAGACATACTGTCAACAGCAGCACTCGACACATTGTCTACTGTCAGGCCAATGACTCGGGGAGGCTACGTTAGAGTAGGGTTGCTGTCAGACTCTCTTCCCTCTTGCCCTTCCTTGTTGAGAGGGGCTGGTCGAGCTGCCATGTTTACAGCCGCCAATAAACCGCTATCTGCCCATAATAAACCCTGCCAAGACGTGCCAAGATATCGATCCCGACTTCAAACGAAATTTGCTCCCGTAAAAAAATGAGTGGTGTGTATTCGGGTGTGAAGGCAGGGTATGCACTGAAAGGAAGCAGCAAAGAGCTCGCTTCTCTCTTCAATAGGGACGGGGCCTTTGGGAATCAATACCATGGTAGGAGTTTGTTTTCACTTTGACAGAAGCTATCTGTTAACATCTACAGCTGCTCCCTCAAAATGTCCACGTGTACATTTATCTTGTGTATAAACATTTTCTTCAGCCACTCCTTCTGAAGCATTGCAAACTTGAAAGATCTAACATGCCAGTTCCACGAAGATGGACTACCCAAAATATTTCATGTGTAGAGTTCAAAACACTGGATGAAGAAGTCATCCTTGGTTCTCCAACTACATTCTTCCCACACCATGCTGAGAGGACTATGGGATTTCTTCAAACACTTTTTAGCGCCGTATTCTCGTATCCAATTATTCCTTTCAACTGACGAGGCAGAAGCATTTGCCCTTTCTTCTCAGTCAGTGCATGCCAGCATTGCAGACAAAGTGAAGGATGCAGTGATATGGTGTTCGGCAAATTTCGCTGATGAAAGAGGGCGCCAAAGTCGTAACGCGAGCGGATCAATTAGGTTGGGGCCATTCCTGGCGACCTTCATACTTCCTTTCCAATGAAGAGTGCTACAGTCCCAGGTGATGAAAAGCCCCCTGTGGCCGCCTTCATTGGCTCCGGGCCTTTGAACGGTCATATTTCGTGTTCCATGGTGTGAAAGCCTCAATAGTGATGCTCCCTTCATCGCCCATGCCAGCTCATAACCTCTGTATTCCAACAATGTGGGACCAGTGAAGTTCTGAATGACTTCACAAAGAGAGAGAGAGAGAGAGAGAGAGAGAGAGAGAGAGAGAGAGAGAGAGAGAGAGAGAAAGAGAGAGGGGGGGGGAAGAGGAGGATTGGCAGAGAGACACAAACACAGAGCACAAACTGGACTGAGACATGCAGACAAAATCAGGAAAGACGGAGACAAAGACAGATAGACACAGCGAGACAGAGAAAACGAGACAGAGACACAAGTCGATAAAAATACAGAGAGAGAGAGAGAGAGAGAGAGAGAGAGAGAGAGAGAGAGAGAGAGAGAGAGAGAGAGAGAGAGGAGGGAGGGAGGGAGGGAGGGAGGGAGGGAGGGAGGGAGGGAGGGAGGCAGACACACACACACACACACAGGCACATACAGGTACAAATATATGCAAAGATATAGAACGATAGGGACACAAACACTGACAAAAAGGCCAAAGCCCATACGACTCACATGCTTGACCTTGACCTTTACATGACCTTGACATTCAGGTGATCTTCAAGGTGAAGGTCAAACAACTAAACCTAGCAATGACATCATACACTAAGAAATGCTTTACACATTTTTCCTACCAAAATACATGTGGCCTCGACCCAAGGTCAAGGTCATCCAAGGTCATGCAACAAAAAGCGGTTAATTCAAGACATAGGAAGCACAATGGTGCTTATTGGCACTTTCTACCATGAGATATGGTCACTTTTAGTGGTTCACTACCCCATTTTGGTCACATTTCATAAGGGTCAAAGTGACCTTGACCTTGATGATATGTGACCAAATGTGTCTCATGATGAAAGTATAACATGTGTACTACAATGTTATGAAGTTTGAAACAGTTATCTTCCATAGTTCAGGGTCAAGGCCACTTCAAAATATGTATACAATCCAACTTTGAAGAGTTCCTGTGACCTTGACCTTGAAGCAAGGTCAACCAAACTGGTATCAAAAGATAGGGCTTACTTTGCCCTATATACCTTATATGGGTGAGGTATCCAATCTAAAAAACTTCAGAGAAAATTGAGAAAATGTGAAAAATGGCTGTTTTTTAGACGACATTTATGGCCCCTGCGACCTTGACCTTGAAGCAAGGTCGTCACAATGTATGTTTTTTGACGCCTTGTCATCATACACCATCATGCCAAATTGGGTGTTGATAGACTTAATAGTCTTAGAGAAAAATCCAACGTTAAAGTTTTTCACGGACGCCCGGACGGACGAAACGGGTGAGTACATAGACTCACTTTTGCTTCGCATGTGAGTCAAAAATCAGACAAACACACACTCAGACAGACAGACAGACAGACACACACACACACACACACACACACACACACACACAGAGAGAGAGAGAGAGAGAGAGAGAGAGAGAGAGAGAAAGAGAGAGAGAGAGAGAGAGAGAGACAGAGAGAGAGAGAGACAGAGAGAGAGAGAGAGAGAGAGAGAGAGAGAGAGAGAGAGAGAGAGAGAGAGCTATATGTGTCAAGGGTCATCCATGACAAGGGAGACGGGATGATCCCACGCTGGCGTCATGGCGACTTGCAGCCCTAGGAGGAAGGACTCACGCCCAGCGCGTCCGTAATGACACCCCACCAAGGCACAGCCATGCCGCTAAGCCCAAGGGAATGGCCTGACATTAAGGCCGCCTCTACGGAACGGCCTGGCTGATGGGAGAGGAGGACGCCAACATCCGAGGGTTCCCAGAGCAAGGCCAGCAGGCGAGGGAAGACAGGACTTCCCCCAAGGGACAGACCGCGACGTTTTCACAAGTTTCCTCAAGGAGGTAACGAGCTTCACGCTACGTTGACCACAGTGGTCGTCAAGCGATAATCTGCCTGGGAGCTCAATCATAAAATCCACTTTTCCTAAAAAATGATAGGCACGGTGCATTGCATCCTGTTCCACCGCAACATTAGTTTCTCATTACTTCCACGTCGTTGGCTGTACATCAAACAATCACCACAAAAAATGTACACAAGCCAAGATAAAGCAAAACTTAATGAGGTGGTAATTAGGAATCACCACGTTAAGAATTTAATTCAGAATGTCTCAGTCTGCACAGCCTGTATCTCTTTTTGTGTTCCTAGCCATTTTACGACTATTGAAAGATGGCTGGCGAGAGGAAAGAAAAAACCATCCTCAAAACTTTCAGCTTCAAGATGTTCATCAGAGAGGACATGAGCGGCAGACACTTCAAGCCCACTTCAAGCCGTTCCTCAGAGAAGACAGCATGGTTCCAAAAAAAGCTTATTAGCAGACAGCACAAATCTGGAGCCCGAGAAGCACTCCACACAGAGCGCATGGCGCCAGCCCAGCAGACCTGAACACAAGTGCATTCCCATCCTCCCTCGCGCTGCGCTCGTGCCCCTGCTGGCAGCAACAAGAACAAGAACTGACGAGCAAGGTACGACAACAAGGAAAAGTAAGAAAAGGGGGAAAAAAGACAAGGAGAGGAAGAAATGTGGACTTTGCCCCTCCTAACGAGCCTGTGAGATTGGAAGGCGTGAGGGTGTACAACAAACTGCTTTCGACGGCAATACAACCTGACGAAGAAGACAGCGGGGCTTTGCAAACTGAACACCATAAAGAGGGACACAGGTGGACGGGGAGAAAGGCTGAAGATGCAAACTGGGTTGATGGTGCCATCCTAGAGCAGACGCTTCAGCTTCCTTGGCTCAAAGAAGTGATACGAGGGAAGGGTTTGGGGGAAAAACCCGGCTCAGACGGTCATCAGTGAGGGTTCATCGGGATGTGACTGCATGTGCAACAAGACAGCGAGCAAGACCGTGAGAAATAAATGCAATGCTTTCGGGATTAAAAAAGAAAGAAGCTACAACACTCGTGTAGTGTTCAACGATTTTAGCTTTCTTGACGCAAACGTGTCCTTGCAATACTTCATGCATCGAAAGTTTTACACGGGTGTACAGAACCAACTATTTGGTTTATTAAAAAAGACACAATTATAATAAAATCGGCAGAAACATTTTTTATCTCGAAGAGAATTGGGAGAAGTAGGTTGAGGTTGAGGTAGGTGGGTTAAGAGGGAGAGAGGAGAGAAGAACCTCTCCATCACATGTCATTCAGATATAATGACCAGGAAGGTCCTGCTTGCTACTTCACTCCGAAAACAGAAATCCCAAGACGGGAGTGACGGAGATGTGAGGAGATGAGAGCAGGGACTAGAGAAGGGGAAGAATGGATGGATGGAGGGGAAGGAGAGCGGGGAATGGGAAACTATCCAACAAAGCACGTCAAGCTGTGTCAGACTGGGCCAGCCATCTGCCAAGAGGAGGTCAAGGAGAGTTCTGGGCACGTCAAGCTGTGTCTGTCTGTCCTGGGGCTAACAACTGTGGCAGACTGGTGAGGTTTAGTTAGTTTTGTGGCGCGCACGCAGTTATTTTTCTCGAATTTTAAGACAAGGATATATTCTTAAAAACAAACAAACAAAAACGAAAGAAGAAAAGTTTATCAAGAAAAACTGAATTTTTCATGCGGAGGCGGGCACACTTAAACCAATTCTAGATCCGTTTTGCATTTCCATGAACACAGTGATGATGTGATTTTTTCATTTCTCCGAAAAAGTTTATGATATTAAGATAACAAGAAGCAATATTTTCAAGGAAAAACAGACTTCTAAACAAAAATCTTCCTCTGACTGAACAATACTACTGTTACACTGAACCCAGGCCCTGCAAACTGGGGGGAGTACAGTATCGCTGGGTGTCGTTTACCCGAAACTGGGCTTTGCAACTTGAAGGGGAGATATAGCGGTGACCATAGAGATGGCATGAAAGACTTTTCTTTCCAATAAATGAGTATTATCACATCACAGACCCACATGCTGAGTACTAAAAACTGCAAAGAAAAAATTTCTACACCCTAGGGTTTTCACAGCAGCTAGTCAAAAAGGCAGCCACTTGCACTAAATTAAACAAGAAGGGCAAAGCCCATACGACTCACATTCTTGACCTTGACCTTTATACGACCTTGACCTTCAGGTGACCTTCAAGGTCAAGGTCAAACAACTAAACCTACCAATGACATCATACACAAAGAAATGCTTTACACATTTTTCCTACCAAAATACATGTGACCTTGACCCAAGGTCAAGGTCATCCAAGGTCATGCAACACAAAGCTGTTAATTCGAGACATAGGAAGCACAATGGTGCTTATTGGCACTTTCTACCATGAGATATAGTCACTTTTAGTGGTTCACATCATTACCACTTTCAGGCAGCAGATTTTGTTACTGAAGAAACAAATATATATATATATATATCTTTTTTTCTGTTGGGGGGGGGGGGAAACCCCGGAAACACCCCCCCCCCCCTCGTCCGCCCCTGAAAAGTGAAAAAATGACTGTTTTTTAGACAACATTTATGGCCCCTGCGACCTTGACCTTGAAGCAAGGACAAGTCACTATGTATGTTTTTTGAGGCCTTGTCATCATACACCATCATGCCACATTTGGTATTGATAGACTTAATAGTCTCCGAGAAAAATCCAACGTTAAAGTTTTCGGACTCTCGGACGCCCGGACGCCCGGACGCCCGGCCGGACGAAACGGGTGAGTACATAGACTCACTTTTTCTTCGCATGTGAGTCAAAAATAATACTGTCATATTTGGAATATGTGCGTTGAAATTGAGCAACTACCTCAAATAAAGAAAATGTAAACTTGGAGGTTAGCTAGATATTCGCCCAACTATTGAGTATCGAATCTTCAAACGACACTGTCAAACGAGTAAAACAGAAATTTGACGGCATCTCAAAACGGGTCATATGTCAGTTTTCTACTTTTTGGAGCTGCTGGTATCATTTGGAAGCTGAGAGTTTAAGCTTTCCAATGAGACCAATATGTTTGTGTCCTGAAAATTCTGCAAGTTACAATTATTTGATTTTATCATATAAATTTGGATATCTCGAATGTGGGTGAAAAGCAGGAATTGACGCAGCGACAGCAACGCGGACACAGTGGCTGTGCGGGCGACGGGACCTCTCTAGACTTTTTCAGGAGAGCAAGCGACTCGGTTCAATGAACTAATTCAGGAGCATGAACCACTTCGGCTTTTGTCGTCTTCTCGCAATGGCGGTAAGGAGACTTGAGTAATAACACCATCGTCGCTGCTGGTATCGCACTATGATGAATAAAAGGGGAATAACTCCCGATGTACTGTATTTTGAAGTCTGCTTCGCAAGGCATTGTTTCGCGTGTGGCATGCTCCGAAGCAAAACGTACTTCGATACAAAACGCGCCGAAAGGGCTTTTGGTTTTGCTTCGAAGCAAAGCAGTGTTTTCTGCTTCCCGTGTGACAAGGCCTTCAGCAACACCGAGAAAGAGGCAACAAGTCGGACTTATTGTCCCGACTGACTTTGCCCATAAGGCGTCGACAGACGTACCGTTTGTCCCACGATTTTGCTGCCGATCCGGTCAAGATTGCTATTTTAGGCTCATTTGCATACAATCCGATCCGATTCTTGTCAATAGAGCAAGCTCTATTCTACCGATCCGGTCCAGACCGATTCGAATTTAGAGCCTCGGTCTCGCGACTATTTGCACAATTAAATGGCGGACATGTCTACGGTTTGCACAGAAATCGCTGTATTTGGGGATACTAGAAACCCATCCAAAGAAAATGTAAGCCATGAACAGCATTAATTTATCAAAGCTGTATGTTGAATGCATCAATAGGTCGTGAAAGCTCCTACATTTTAAAAATGGAAATGCAGGTCGACACATCTACACGCCGAAGCATCTGTTGGTATGGCTCGACTGCATCGTTGCGTATGGCTATCAACCCGATTTTTACACAACAATCTAGACCTGATCGGCAGCAAAATCGGCTTGAAAAACGGTACGTCTGTCGACGCCTTTAGTGTAAGTCCGAGCCCGGCAACCACCCCCTCTTCATCTGTTCAGGTCGACAGTTTGAGAACCAGTTTGTAGTGAGCTTGTTTCCACAGGCAACAGCATCCACAGAGCATGCCATGACAAAAGTGTTTCACCCTCCTTTGAGCAAGTATTTCTCTCTCTCATGTGCCTTTGAGTAAATTGAGATTCATTGCAGCAGGAGTAGGCACATCTCGCATAATCTAGAGATGCTTCATGCGAGGATATGGAACTGGGATCAGGCAATACTTTTTTCATGACAGCACATTTCATTCGTCCAGTGTTCATATTAGTGTGTCATTTTTTCCTTAGAGTGCCGTGAAATAGTTAAGAAATGAGGATTTTTTTAGCGTGAGACTTCTTGTGGCTTTCTTCTTATATGTTGATTTTTCGTAAGAAATTAGGCTCAAATTCGTCAATAAATGAATGAAAATATTATGTGTGTTATATTACTTCTCGACAGTTACTAATTCCACACCTCAGTGCTCTCCCCTCCTGAATGAGTACATGGCCACCTCCTCTCTCTCTCTCTCTGATCGCTTGTTGAAAAACCTTTTCTTTTGATAGGCGGGGATAGGCGAGCATGCTCTGACGATGTGCGAGGCGCAGTGCCGTGGTTCTATCCTTGTACACATTATACTACTTCAACGAAGACTGGAATGTGTGGTAGCTGACATGATGGAATGTCATCGTATTTGCATGCAAAACAATGTCCATTGTACCAATGGACAAACAGGGAATGTGGCACGTTTAGTCTGTATGAGACAATGTCTATATTCCTTTTCTTTACAAATGCTGAGCTGTATGCACGGAATGGGGATTCTTACCGAGGCCAAGCATTCTGGAATGGTAGATTTTAAACCAGGCAACATCTTTAAGAAAAAATCATTATAAAATCATGTCATAACTTCCTGGGTCTTCCGTCTCTGCAGAAGATTATGGTTTCACCGCCAGCGTTTCTCCGAGAACGTTTGACATCGCTGACCAGTGGAATATTCTAGATTTTCTGGCTTAGGAGAACTGTTTACACGTCTCTCCCCCCCTCTCTCTCTCTCTCTCTCTCTCTCTCTCTGTCTCTCTGGGGTTTTTTGTTTGTCTGTCTGTTTGACTCTTTCTCTCTCAGTGCCTCTGTCTGTCTCTCTCTGTTTGTCTCTCTGTGTCTATCTGTCTATCTGTCTGTCTGTCTCTCTCTCTCTCTCAGTCTCTCTGTCGCTCTCTCTCTCTCTCTCTCTCTCTCTCTGTCTGTCCCTGTCTGCCTCTGTCTGACTGTCTGACTGTTTCTTTCTCTCGCTCTCTCTCTCTCTCTCTCTCTTTCTCTCTCTCTCTATCTCTCTCTTTCTTTCTCTCTCTCTCTCTTCTTCTTTTTATTTCTCTCTCTCTTCCTCTCTCCTCCATCTCTCTCTCTCCAAATCTCTATCTCTCTCCCCCCCATCTCTCTCTCTCTCTCTCTCTCTCTTCTGGGTATGAGCGAACTCTATGTACACCGATATAGATATAGTGAGCCAGGTACAATGCTGTGCCCTATAGTTGCAATGTCACATTCGAGGATGTTATCTATTTATGTGTCCAACTTGCGATGATATACGAATAAGGTACATACATTTTTATATTCGGTTAACTATGCAAGAAAGTTTGATAATGTGTTTCTTAAATTACGACAAAGAGTAAGAACTACGTATGAGCATCTATTTACTCCATGCTTTTAAGAGGAAGAGGTCTACATCAAGGACTGTGTGCTCGTTATACTGAGTCCTTGTACTGGACTGATAGCCTTCACACTTGTTTTCCTCTCTCTCTCTCTCTCTCTCTCTCTCTCTCTCTCTCTCTATTCCGCTCTCTCTCTCTCTCTCTCTCTCTCGCGCGCGCGCGCGCGCTCCCTTGCTCGCTCTCTCTCGCTCGCTCTCACTCGCTCTTGCTCTCCCTTTCTCATTCTTTCACTTCATCATGTTTCTCTCATCCTCCACCCCCCATCCCCACCCCCATCTTTTCTCATTATAGTTTGTGTGGTAGAGTTTTAAATTTCCTTTAAATGACTGAAGATTCGATGAATATTTGACAGAAATGAGTAGAGAGTGGCGTATGTTGTGACGATTCAAGAACCTGCTGGGAGCGTCGCGACACGGTTGATTTGTGTATATCGGTCAGGTCATTGCCCTGACCTCGACCGAGTTAGGCTCAAATGGGGCTTGTTATGTCACGTGACGGCAGTTTCGTCGAGTACGGGAGTGTGGTAGTATATTCGATATTGTTCTGGTAGTTTCTGGGAGGGGTGTAAATGTATATAAGGAGTGAAAAAGCGAGAGAGAGGGGGGGCAGCGGATACGACAGAGTTAAAGGTGAGAGCTTTGACCCTGTACCGAGCGAGTTTTCTGCTGTGTGCTAGCGAGTACTACGAATTGCTGGTTTTCACCACTGTAGCAATCAGTGCGTGAATAAAGTTAATTGGAAACGACCACCAGTGTCTGTCACGTCGACTTCCTAGCGCAAGCCAGAGAACCCCCGTACATCAAGATATTGCAAGAGAAGAGTGCAACACGTATATTTGTAGCGTAGTAAGTGAACATTTTACGAAAGACTTCCGTGAGGACTATCGCAAAATGAAGATTTGATGTATAGAATGAACGGAATTGTGTATCGCCTATGCGTGAGAAAATATTTGGGGGGTAAAACAGAGATCGGAATGTCAAGGTTTTGTATAATAATATGGCCATTTTAAGCAGACATACACGGGGGCTTGAAAACCTTTACAAGACAGACAATGAAGATGAAGAACCTCAATTGGCTGCACTTGATGACCACGTGTTCGAACACATGAACTGTTTAAGTTCATACGTTCTCTCACGCTGGTAAAGAATACGAGAACAGTTCGAGTAACATGGACCGAGTTGCATGGACACGAGATCCTGCATAGGCCGATGTCAACATCTGTCAAGAATCGCACCCCTCCCTCATCAGCTGGAATGCTGCGGTCTTCGTGTATTCGGGGCCTGCTCCAGTAGCACCTGCACAGCCAGCCCCAAGCAGCGTTTACACTGCCTTTACATGTGCTTTATCCGTGTGGACGCCGGCCTGTTTTTCCGCAGGGTCTTCGTTTTCTTCGCGTCTATGCTACGTACGCGCCCATGGATTGGGGTGGCTGTAAAAATTTCTAAGACGATAAAAAAAACCACGGAACAGACGCCGATAGAAATATGAAGGCGCTAAGTCAATAAAAACAATGCGTGCTTATTGACAAGGCATCACCAGCTCAAGACATATACAAACTCAAGGACAATAACTTGATACTTGATAAACACTTGTATATCTGTCCAAAAATGGCATACATTTTGGTAGCACTCTGAAAATACCGAATGGAAGGTAATCTAATTTCGCTTTTAATCATAATTCTCTAGTACGTAACTCATGCTATCAATGTGCTAAGGTAAACTTCAGCAGAAGTGCCCTGCAAACACACTATTTTCTTTCCTTGGGCATTTCCACATTGAGAAGTTAAACATCCTTCCGATTGATCGAATGAAAATATTGTACATATGGCCACGGTTCTGCCAAGAATGTTTTCCTTCTAGGAAGGACGCAGCGACTTCGCAACGGGCATATTACATCGTCAGATTGATGGAGAATCTGAATTTTGGATCATTTGACGGGACGTCAAATTCATACTTTTCTCTTAGAAAACCTCTCTAAAATGTAAGTAAGGGCAGGTGTGATATGCAAAATTTTAGTCCATGCTAAAGAAGTTGCTTAAATAGCACGTACAGCTTTGTTTTCATATGGATGAAGATACAAATATGGCTCGGATGTGGTACCACTTCTGTACAGCAAGTAATTCGGACATTCAGCACTCGTTCAATGAAATGGGTTCACCTTGCATTCCTGCTTTAATTCGCCTCCTTTGAACCCTGCTTTGCTTTGACCAGTGTCCACTGAAAGCATTTTTCAAGGAACCGAGGTTAAAATACGTAAGGTAGTTGACCAATGGTGTAGACTGCTTCATTGTTTTGATGCATACATCTGTTGCAGACTAACTATTTCTGTAAGACATCTCTGGATTAATTTCGCAATGAGAAGACTATTTCTACTCAAACACTGAATCCTCAGTCAACACTGAAAATATTGCATTTTCATCTACATGTATACTGAGTAATTTCAGGAGCATCGATAATCAACAGAATCGGTTCCGCCTCACTCTAACAAGAGTACTTCTATTCTGGCTTAGTGTATTACCGGTTTCTCATCGTGACGGCCCTTGCCTCGTCACATTTCTTTTCAAGGAAGTCAACGCAAAATGAAACACAAACCCCCAAAAGTCCTAATGGCAGTTTTAATACCGTGCACAAAGGAAACCACTAGTTCCAAGAGGATGCTCAAAACCTTCGTAGAAAGGAGCGTTAGGGGCGAATTAACCGCCGGGCCAAACACAAAATGAGGGCACGAGACGGATATTATTGTTCTCCAGAACAGTACATATTGGCAAAACTCTCGATTTTCTTTTCCCCGCGCCACCTATGAATTTCATGACGTTCTTCAAGTTAACGTTAAGTTGTCACTCGACTTTCAGTCTATCTGCAGAAGACGCTGGTAAGATGCAGCATTCCTTTCAAGACCAGGATCCAGAATTGAACAGCCTCACCCAGCAGGGGTGAAGGCTGTCTTGACTCAGGTTGAGGTCCTGAAAGCATCACACAAAGCGTTGTTCCTGGAGCGAAGGAAATAGTGCTATTTCTACAAAGCGTCTTGCTCCCTGTAGCACTTCCAATCGCAGAAGGCTGGTTTTTGTTGAAGTCCATCGTCGAATGAGAGACGATCAGTTGTTACGTTCTGTGATTTGTGGATTTTGAATCACTGCAACAGCAACAGAAATGAAATTGCACGGTTCGGTTGTTAGCCCTTGCAAAATTCGTCCATTGAACTTTTTGGGGGTGCCATTTTAAAAATAAGTTTGACGCATCTAAGGGATCTAACAGAAGCCGCTGGAAGAACGAGAGCTGATCATTTCAACGTTGTGAAATCAGCGGCAGCCGACCATACCAGTGGAAAGGCCTCCTCCGTGGAGCAGACTGTCTTGCTTGGCGGCGTAGACTTCCCAATGTTCGGGAGGGTTCCAGCTTGTCTTGCCCTCCTCCATTCCAACCATTGTGATAGTGGTGACGGTGATGACGGTAATAATTCATGCACCTCCTCGGGGTTCTCCTTGGTCGTCCGGGGAGGGCATGTTATCTTAGACATGTCTCTACCCGTAGATTTCCCTTTGTTTTCCATCGACTTCTCCTTGGTTATTCCGCGCTGATGCAGAGTTCTGGGCACGATTTGAGGCAGGCCATTTTCCTGGTGACTTCTTGAAGTCTGCTTCCTGGTCCTTGTCACTCTGCCTCGGCGACCATGAGGCACTGGAGGGAAAACACAGTACGGGGATGTCATGGCGACAGCCTCGCGCCACTGACCACTGCTGGCTGACATGTCCAAGCTGAGGACAGGTCTGTGTAAAGCTATCTCCTTGCCCCTCTTCCTTTTGATTTGGGCTGAAGTCCTGCTGTGCAGTATCGAATCCCGGCTCATCCTCGGGGTCTTCTTCAGTGTCGTCGTCCGTCTCCTCCTACGCCTCTTGCGACTGAGCAAGGAGAGCACGTCCTGCAAGGGTTGCACAACTCTGGCCGTCCTGGTGAACTCCTGGTCATTGGAAGACGGGCTGTCGCGTAACCTGCTGCACGCGTTGTTGTTCCAGGAAGACAAGCGGCCGGACAGTTTGACCGCCCGCAGGACCACGGCTGCGCTGTTACTGGCGTTCCCCGACAGACACCCTGTGGGTTCGGAGTTGTCTCCCAGCTCAACTTGGGGCCCTTCGCCTGCTGGAGGTGCCGCCACGACAGAGTGCCGCATGATCTCGGTCGGTTTTGGTTCGCCCGTCTGAGAGGGGACGTCCTGCTCTAGACTAGCTGCCGCAGGAACAACCGATACTTGGTTGTTGGCCGTTACTGAAGTCTTCTTCCTTAACGGCGTAACCTTGGGTTGTTTGGGGGCGAGCTTTACGGCGGGGGCACAGGAGACTGCGTCGGCCTCTGGATCGATAGGGGGCTGTTCTCCTTTCATGTAGTAGTAGGGAAATTCTAGCTTCTGTAGCCACCTGGACATCCTGGGAGGCTTCCCGAACTGCACTTCGCGAGTGAAGCGTGCCTCTCGTAAGCTGAGCAAGTATTTCCTCAGCACTTCCATACCGGACATTCTCGGCTTGGACCTCGTGCGTTTCATGATGACAATCGGGGGCAGAGGTTTGTACCGCTCTGCGGGCCAAAGACTCATAGACGTCAGCACGCTCTCGCCACAGCTCTTGGTACTTTCCTCAACTACGCTCACCTTTGCCGGGCCGCGCCGTGTCTTATTTGGTGGCCACTCATGAGCTCTGGTCTCATGAGTAGAAGCAGTCGCTCTTGACCCAATTTCCTCCTCCTCTTCTACTCCTGTGAGTCGGAGACTCTCGCCAAAACTGATCGAGATTGACTCTGGCATCGGCGAATGTTCCTCACTTGCCATACGTCTTAGTTTGCTAGTCTCGTCCTTCAACTGCGATTCTCGCGCGGCGGTTTCGTCATTTTCTGACCTTCCGCCTTCTTCGTCCGGACACGAGCATACTGCGTCTTCAGAGCTGGAGGGGCAACCGTCGGAATCTCCCAGCGTCGTCACGGTCGTGACGGACGCGACAGACATGGTGTCTCCCTGCCTTCCATCGCCTCCATGAACACTTTCCGCTTCCATGCGTCCGGTGTCTTCTTGACTTCCAGCGCCTCCATGAACACTTTCCGCTTCACAGCGTACGGTGTCTTGCCCGCTTCCGGCGCCCATCCTCGTGTCCATGTCTGCTCCCTCTTCTGCAGCGTGTTCTACGAGGGGTCCGCCTTCGACCACGGTCTCTTGATCTCCAGTGGTTCCGATATCCGGCGCCAACGGCCTCGCGAGGGCCAGTTCCTCCTCATCAAGGCTCGAGAATCTCTCCACCCCTCCGGCCACGCGATTCTTAAAACGTCTCAGGTGCCCTATTTCATCGCCCTTCCACTCCTGCCTCCTGGAGTGTCGCTTGAAGTTTTGTTGCATACGTGCCGGCAATTCCACCTCACTCTCGTCCAGATCCATATCATCCACCCAGAGATCTTCATCCAACTCGTCCTGGTCATCAAGGCCGAACTTCTCCAAGTCTTCCTCGAGCTCCACTTTCTTCTTAAGACCGAGGAGACGCAACAGCTCAGGTCCAAAGATACCATCTGACCTCTCCGCCAGGACTCGAAAAAAAATTTGACCGTGCTTCTGCTGCCGAATAATCATCCTCCTGATGTGGCTCCGCAAAATCGGCAGGAGGGAGCGCATCTTCCACTTTCTTAAGATCTTATCAAAGTTTCTGTCGGCGAAATAATGGTCAGGTAGCTCGGAGCAACTGTCCGATTTCGGAAGGTTCCTGACACCCATCATCTCCGGATCACGCAGCAAGATGTTGGGCAGAGATCCCGTTTTGTATACATCCGAGGTTCTTTGTCTTCGGCCATGATGCTTTGACTTTTCACTGGGTGCTGCGGCTGGATCGTCGAATGTCGTCAATAATTCTTGTGAGGAGAACTTCGACGCCCTCCTCGACTCCTCTATTCTCGTTGCTGAAATATGGGGTAGGAACTTAGGGGGATTCCTGTATAGAAGTTCGTGCAAAGACGAGGACTTGGAAAGATCAGTAACACTGGGAATTTGTCCGATTTTCAGAATACCATGCGGCTTGTCGCCTTTCCGTTCAGGAATCGATGCAGCTGTTGTCAGCTTTGTCCCTTTGGGCTCACCCTTTGCTCGGGAGGCGAGGGCGGGTATTTCACTGTACCGGTCATCCACGTTGCTTTCCTCGGGACTCGCCTTGGGTGCCACTGATGTAAAGTATGTTGAATCTCGCCTGTGAGCTTGAGAGAGGAGCAGGTAGTTGGCCCCAAGCAGCCAATCTTCATTGTTTGCCACTTGTTCTCTCTTCGTCGCATTTTCTTCGTCAAGCGTCCCCCCCTTTCTCGCTGCCATGACTGCATGCACCTCGTCCCACCAGTCATAGGGACAGTCTTTCTTCAGCTTTGGCGGCAGTTTTAGTACAAGGTTTTTGAAAAACCTCTTCCACGTGGAGGGCATTTCGCTCGACGAGTGCCCGCCTTGAAGCCATTTGATCATCTCATTAACTGTATGATGTGTCGAGGAATCGATCTCTTTCCCCAACCATTCCTTCCACTGAGGACTTGTTTTACTATCTGCACTTTGCCCTGACTTTAGGGATTGATTACTCCGGCCTTTGTGGGCAATATTTTGCGCAGTTTTTGAGTCTTTACTTGACTTCGTGCCCGTGTCAAAGGTCTTTACCTCATGGTCCTGAGATCGTCCTTGATCTATCGCAACCGTGAACTCGAGCTCGGAAGTCTGCTGCTGTTGATCCTCGCCCAAGCTTGTGCTTATCACCTTTCTCACTTCCCCGATGGAAATGTGTTTGATTGCAGTTGTCTCGCTGACGTTGTCCTTGCTTCTTACGTGTTCTCCGTCCTCTGCAGTCATATCGTCCTCGTTATCCTCACCTTTCGTCTCAGTGTGAATGGCTGTGACCTTCGTCTTGACGGCAAAACCCTCAGTCATCGCTGATATGTGCGCGAGATTGGGTGAGGCAGTACCCATCCAACGGCGGTAGTCAGGACTCAGTATTTGGTTGGACCTCTCTCTTCTCGTCTGCAAACATATCGTTGTGGCTTTCCTTCTCGCACCAGCAGTCAGAAACGCTCCTACCACTCGTGCAGCACTACTCTCTGCCCTTGATGTGACGTCGTAAACTGAAGTTTTCATGCTCAGTTCTCTCACTGCGCTGTTTGCTAGCACTTCCCGGCCGATCCTCCTTTGACCAGCAGGTATAGAAACTGCTTTCCCAGTTGCGAACCTTTCCCTTGCTCCAGACGATTCCCTTTTTATGGAGTCTCGACTCATTTCTCGTGCACCTGCAGCAGAAGTCACTGACTCTGGTAGGACACTCCTCTTCACTTCAGAGGGTCTGCCTCGTGGCAGGAGTCCTCCTCTGCTTGCTGGAGACACCGAGATCTCGGAGATGCTCATACCATCCAAGCTGACGTCATCCGTGAAATCGGGGAGGAATCCCATTGTGACGTGTGCCCCAGGTGTTTGCTCTGTTGCGGGACTTTCCTCTGCCGTGGGAACAGTTTCCTTCGAATGCGCGGAGGTGACAGGCCTTGGATCATTTTGGCTGCCTGCCAGTGACTTCGCGGAAAAGGTTTTCTGGAGTTCGGCACCCGCTCCCTCTTCAACCGGAAAACTGGTACAATCATCCTTGATTGCACCTTCTCTTTCCGTGAGGCTCGCTCTCACAAGTGATGACCCGGCTTCAGGACCCAGGGTTTGATCTGGTAAAGTTTCCTTGGCGCACTGCTGTGATTTCACAGACTTTTTGGCATGTGTTCCAGGGGCTTGCTCCACCATACTCTCGTCGCTGCCTTGGTCTTCGGATCTGGAGTGCATCTGGCATGCTCTCACCTTTTGCGTCATATCAGTCTCCGGCTCGTGTCGAACATGCGTCGGGACGTTCATTTGTGGGTGGCCGTCCTTGTGGATTTCATAGGAGCGGACGTTTATTTGTAGGTTGCCGCTCTTGAGGATTTCATGGGAGCGGACGTTCATTTGTGGGTGGCCGCTCTTGTGAATTTCATGGAAGTGGACGTTCATTTGTGGGTGGCCGTCCTTGTGGATTTCATGGGAGCGGACGTTCATTTGTGGGTGGCCGCTCTTGTGAATTTCATGGAAGTGGACGTTCATTTCTGGGTGGCCGTACTTGTGGATTTCATGGGAGTGGACGTCATGTGTCAAATTCTTTAGCAAGGGTTCTACTCTCGGTGCGAGATCTAGCTGCTCTCCCTGGTGCTTGCTCCACAGATTCCCAGTGAACCGATTCGCGCTCCTCCAGGCCTCTCTCCTTCCTGCGGGTTGAAATAAAGCTCCTCTTGCTGCACTGTCTGCTGTGTGGTGGGCAACTTGATGCATGGCGCCGACTGCATGACCCCGTCGTAGAAAACTCTCGAATTTTGCTTCTCGTTCAACGCCTGGACCCCTGAATTGCCTCTGTGGTGGTTTCCTAGCGAAATCGTTGCCGCCACTTTCTGCACTTTCCTCTTTGTCTCCTCTTGACTTGGTATCAAAACGTCTTGCAGTGAATCCAGCGTCGCCGCCTACTTCTCCCAGGCTAGTCGTCCTGGGTAACTTCACCGACATTCTGCTGTCAACGTCTTTGCCAGGTTCAGTTCTCTCTTCTTTCTTTTTATGGTCTCTTCTGGACTGCATGATCGAAGGTTCCTCACGTCCGAAATGGCGATCTGCAGCAGGAGATGTCACTTCGATATCTGCCCTATCTCTCCTGAAATAGAATTTTCTCACCTTGGATCCTGTTCCAGCTGATTGTTCCTTCTTTCTCTCATCGCTCTCGTCAATCTGAGATTTCTCAGCGATTGCAAGGTCATCATCAGGATCCGGCGTACCAGAGCGCCATTTTGACGCTCTAGAGAATTTCTCCTCCGTTTTGGCTGCCTCGTCCCCGCTACCACTTTTGCATTCGACTTGTAGGCACGTCCCGAAGATTCCCAGGTCACCACCGATACGACGGGTATGTTCCACTTCGCCTCCAGGACTTGAATATCTCAAGTCCCCTGGTGGACCATTGTTCTTACTTGGGGCTCCTGGCTTCCATACGTCTTCAATCCTTGCTGTCGGGGAACTGAGAGTCTTGCCTTTGATTCCAAGAGCACCGTCTGCAGCACTAACAGATGCCATGTGTCTAGTGGGGCTTTTCTCTCTGGGATTACTCAGGAACGGTCTCGTGAACAAATCAAATGCCGTTCTTTGCCTCTTTACTTTCTGGTCTTCATACTTCCTCTGTTGGACACCATTATGTTTTGCTATGGTTTCTACCGCGTTGTCCTCCGAAAATGGACGTCCCATTCTATTCGGGAGAAAGTCCTCCCTCCCCATCACGTCTGTTTTGTCTTCTGTGGAATCCTGCCTCTCGGCTCTCGCCCCACACTTCTCGGCGTCCCGTTTTTTCCTGCGCCTGCGATCCGTGGGCATGTCTGTTGGAGGCCCGGGCGTGTCCGACCCGAGACCCCGCCCTTGGTGATGGGAATATGTTCCCGGGGTGTGACTCCTACCGCCATCCGCATTGGCTCCAATCTCCGGCTGGTAGCTGTGGAATACGGAAGCGGACGAGACGTAGAAATCCGGGCCCAGGTCGGAGGTCGGATGGTGAGTCTTCCAGGAGTGATCTTTGTTCGTGGCTTCCGGTTTCCCTGCTCGGTTGCGGGTGACCAGCTTGGGCGCCGCACTGCGCCTGCGCGCCGCACTGCGGTGAGCTGTAAGAAGAAGCCAGAGTAGGATGCAGCTGCCCTACTCCACCGCGTTTCCGGTTTGCGTCCGCTCTCTCCAAGCTACGTTGAAGGAAAACTCTGAGCGCCTCCTACACGGAGTTGACTGCGCTAACGTCAATGATATTGGGCATGTGAGTGCTTGCTTTCCACATTGAAGTGGTTATTGCGCATGCGCAGACGGAAAGGGAAAGACAGGTCAGGAAAGAGAAACGTCAGACACGTAGTTATGCGACCCTCCACTACAGAATGAGATGAAAGTCACCTAACCTCGTTTTGAGATATCGGCCAAATATAGCCTTTTTGGGGCGCGTTTGTTAGGCGTAGAATCTTGTCGCGTCATGAGCATCTTTATCGTGATAATGGCGCAGTTAAATAATTAAAAATACGTACATACATACATGCATACATACATACATACATACATACATACATACATACATACATACATACATACATACATACATACATACATACATACATACATACATACATACATACATACATACATACATACATACATACATACATACATACATACATACATACATACATACATACATACATACATACATACATACATACACACATACACATACATACATACATACATACATACATACATACATACATACATACATACATACATACATACATACATACATACATACATACATACATACATACATACATACATACATACATACATACATACATACATACATACATACATACATACATACATACATACATACATACATACATACATACATACATACATACATACATACATACATACATACATACATACATACATACATACATACATACATACATACATACATACATACATACATACATACATACATACATACATACATACATACATACATACATACATACATACATACATACATACATACATACATACATATCAAATCACTTTATTGCAGAAAATGTACAAAGATCATACATGGCTGCTAAAATCACAGCTATGTGAAGGAACACTATTCTAACTGAAGCACCCGTCTGGACAGATTCGTCTCTTCAACGATGATTTAGTAAAACTTCACAAGTCAGCCCATACAAAAGTTCATCTATCTAAGTTCCCTTTCCATTAAGAAATTTCTTCTGGCCCAAGCTCTCCTCGACCCTATCATGACTGACAGACTGAGGTACTTAGCTAGATTCCTGCTTAAGCGTTTTGTTAGGCCCAACAACATGAGGCCTTTGACAAATCTGCGATGTACAGTACCAAGGGACCCAATCACCAGGACTACTATTTTCGTGGAAAAGTCATACATACATACATACATACATACATACATACATACATACATACATACATACATACATACATACATACATACATACATACATACATACATACATACATACATACATACATACATACATACATACATACATACATACATACATACATACATACATACATACATACATACATACATACATACATACATACATACATACATATCAAAATGACTTTATTCATCTTAGGGGGTACATTCATTGTACATGATGAACACATTACATATTGCAACTCATACAGCCACTGAGGCCAGGGAACAAGATTGCAAACGGCGGCTTCTTGACAATTAAGATATGTATAGCAACAACAATTTTATTTGACATACAGTTTACTGTTTAGCAATGACGTGAAGATGTAATTCCGTTCTTACTCACTCACTCATTCACTCACCCACCCACTCCCTGACTGGTTACTGTTCCTTTTCACAAACTTCACCATCTCCCACCTACACTCCACCCACGCCCTAATCCTATCATCCCCTACTCTACCCCTCTTACACCACCATTCCCCACCTCGTACCACCGTAATCCTCTGATTATCTCTTATCTTGACTGCTCATGGTGAGGTGCGAAAACACTGGTATCGTCCATTGACCTAGGTCCGAGTAGGCTGAAGCCGCACAAAAGCATTTTCAGGGAATAGCTCTGCACCGTTGCTTCCAAACAATGTTCGAACCGATCATAGCGCTGATGGAACAGTACCTTGCTATGCCTCTTGCACGTCCGGCCTGTACTCCACACAGTTTGAGTCCGCTCACGAACCTCGCGTGGACGCTTCCAAGCGAACCGACTACTAGCACGACTAATTTGCATTTGTAGCCAAGATCGTCGATCCTCTGGCACAAGGGAAAGTATTTGTTGAATTTGCTGTTGTAGCAGTCATCAACAAAAGTGTCAAAGGGGACAGACACTTCCACTAGCACACATGTTTTCTCAGTGGGGTCAATGAGGCACAGATCCGGCCTCGTGTGACGCAACTCTGAGAATGCCCCGTCTTCACATTCCACGAAATGTGAGGGTTTCACGTGCTGATCAGTCAGGACAGTGGCTTGGGGGTTTGCCTCCGACACGTTCCTTGTGATGATTTCAGCAATCCTGTTGTGACGCTTTTGGATGGAGTTCTTATTTCTTGTACAACCGTTGATTATGTGACTGACCGTTTCGGTATGAAAGCCACATCTCTGACACTGCTTAGGACTGGTTGTAGGGTCGTAGAGGTGCAAAAGTGTATTGCACTCTAACAACTGCAGCCTAGCCTTCACCACAAATTTGGCCAAGTTGTCGCTCAGTCGCATGTTTAGTAAATGAGAGTTGGAGAGGCTGTGGTTGATGTTGATGGTGCGGGCAAATCGTCCTTGCGATTGTTTCTCTTTCCACTTGTCTGTCGTGCTCTCGATCTGCATCTGCTTAAAGCTTGAGTAGAAGGCTGTGGAATCTGTGAACGACAGCTCGATATCCTCGTCTGCCTTGACAGTCAACGCAAAGTCATCGTTGTCGGTCTTCCTAAGTCGGATTCTCAGCCTCACACAGAGATCGTTCAGCTGAATCCACTGCGACTTTTTCCAGTTGACTCGTGATGCTTTGATGAGCCTGTAGTTACTGTCTGTTTGGTATCCCGCGAAGTTGTTTTCCGCGTCGTTGTCAGGCTGTGGGGAGCATTTTCTTTTGGTCAGGTGGAGGTGGAGTGATTCTCTTGCCGTGTGTCTGGTTTGTTCGTCGTCGCTGTTCAGGACACTTAGAGCGAACGAGAGTTTCTTGGAGTGGTACATCGTGCGTGGGTTCAAAAGACCCAAGCCACCTGCTTTGCGAGGAGAAAACATATACGCACGAGTTGAGGACTTGTTAAGTCCTAACCATGCTCGCACACATGACACAATTTCATCTTCTAGGTGATCTAGATCTTTCTCGCTGAAATGGGTGTTGGCGAAGTAGAAGTGGAGCTTCGAAGTTGCCATGGTGTTGACGGCTTGGAGCTTGGCGGCAACAGGAAGCGGTGCTGCATCAATCTTGTCTAATGTTTTCTCAAATTCTTCTATCAGCTGTTTCACTTGATCTTGCTCAGAGGTGGCAGTCAGGTTGACCTCATGCCCTAGATACTTGTATGACCTAGTCTTGTCGATGAGAGGAATTGGTGCATTCTGCACGGAGATTTCATGTTCACTTGTGTTGTCTCGTCTGCACCAGTTGTTTCCCGTTCTCTTGCCGTGAAGCAGCGCGCACTTGCCGTGTTTCACGTGCAGACCTGTATGGTTCATG
>JAWQFJ010016997.1:115000-117500 GCA_034096865.1 Theodoxus fluviatilis | reverse complement strand
CGATAACTCTTGCGCTTAGCTTGTCAGGGGAAGCAATAACCCCCGATGCAGACCCTAATAGATTGTGCTTGCTATTTCCCTACAGTATGGATGGATAGATTGATGGATATTTACGGCCTATCAGCTTGTGTAGGCTATCGAAGGCCACTGATCACGAAAAATTTACGAGACAATGTTACCGTCAGAGAAAGCCAAGCCACGCATTCCTTATTTATTTGCATTTGACGCATCGCGTAGGACGACGCGGTGGGTCAATTATTATTATTTTTTTAGTCTGTATTCAGAAAGGTGAGTATACACATGCATCTGACCAAACCTTTGCACAACAGTAAAAAATATAAATAATAATAAATATTAAATAATAAATAATACATAATTAATAATTGACAATAAAAACAAATAATTGCCATTTAACAATTAATAATAATAATAATAATAATAATAATAATAATAATGATAATGATAATAATAATAATAATAATAATAATAATAATAATAATAATAATAATAATAATAATAATAATAATAATAATAATAATAATAATAATAATAATAATAATAATAATAATAATAATAATAATAATAATAATAATAATAAAAATAAAAGTATTCATAATAATTAATTAAAAAAATATTAAGAAAAAAAATAACAAGAAAAAAGGATAAAGAACCTGAAGAATTGTACATAAAATTACATGCTGTAGATATCGTGGGGGGGCAGTGAGCATGAGAGATGAGATCTGGAATGGGAAGGGGAAAGGGGGGGGGGGAGGGGGGAGGAGTTGGAGGAGTTCAAGAGGTGTTGGGCAAAGGACAATTTCTTGTAAAGTTTATGGCATCTTTATTTATATTGGTAGGACCGGCGACCACTTGCTCTGAAGCTGTTCCACTATTCCATTTCTGACAGCAATTCTTTCCTCAATTCAAGATGTATACTGAAGGACTTGCCTAAAAGAGTCAAACGCTATTTCATAATTTCGACACTTGGCTTGATGAAGATATTTTTGGCAAATATTAAGATAAGATTTACAATAGGAGGAGCGAGCTTGTCACCAAAGAATATGGAATATTTACATTTGGAAAATGTTGCCTTTCTGCTTTCTAGATATTGCTATAGTTTGCACCAGAAATATTGTATTACTTGACATTCCCAGAATATATGTTCCTGTGTTTCAATACAACACCAGCAAAATCCACAAAGGGATGATGATGATTTTCCTATACGTAGAAGGAAGGTGTTTGTTGATGTCATACGGTGTAAGAATTTGAACTGAAAGCTGGGTGTCTATTGTGCATCGCGGATTCCGGGGATTCCGTGAACAATGCAACCATGTTTATAATATCCCAGTCAGCAGTCACCTACGAGCTGGTAACTGACAGAAAATGTGACACTACTCGTCCTAAAACGTTTCTTTTGTAATCTACTTATTTGTCATCCAGATATGACACTCTCCAAAGCGAATAGAAAAGTACGAAAAATCTAACAAATGTGGGACAAGAGCTAGGCCTAAATAGTGTCGCTATCGTCTCCGTGATTGGCGGAGCCGACGAAATCCCGCATGACTATTAATAGGAACCACATCTAGGAACACAGCCACATATAGTCTGTGACACCGGCATTATCGATGGCTTGACGTCATCAACCTGGTGATGCGCGATAAAAACCGCTGGCGCTGAACCTCCAGGTTTTGGCATAAAAAGAGATCGGGTTTGAACCCGCAACCTCTCGAGAAAAGAGGGGAAAACACACACACACACACACACACACACACACACACACACACACACACACACACACACACACACACACACACACACACACACACACACACAAAACCAGGTAGGGTTCGAACCGACAACCTCTCGAAAAAAGAAGTTTCAGCGCAGAATCGAACCTGGTCATGCATGACCAAGAGTGCAACGCTCTACCAGATGTGCCATTGGAGATCTGGTATGGCTGAGTGTTTGTAAAGGATGTATACCGTTCGCAGCGACAACTTAAAAGTGGCCGTGAAATAGGAAGGTGTAGGATGAGATTTTACCATGGGAGTAAACAAAATAAGTTTATTTCAGACCATTTACCTTTGCTGAAACTACTGTGTTCTGACAGCCATCTGGTTTGTAGCTGAATGATCTGGCCTTGTTCCGATGTTCCCCAGTAGCCTCTTTGGCTACTTGGGGCCGCCCCTGGCTGAGCTACTGGCACAGGCCCCTGGCTGAGCTACTTGGGGCCGCCCCTGGCTGAGCTACTGGCACAGGCCCCTGGCTGAGCTACTTGGGGCCGCCCCTGGCTGAGCTACTGGAGAAGGCCCCTGACTGAGCTATTTGAGACCGCCCCTGGCTGAGCAACTGGAGCAGGCCCCTGGCTGAGCTACTTGGGACTGCCCCTGGCTGAGCTACTGGAGCAGGCCCCTGGCTGAGCTACTTGGGGCCGCCATTGGCTGAGCTACTGGAGCAAGCCCCCGGCTGAGCTACTGGAGCAGGCTGCTGGCTAAGCTAC
>JAWQFJ010016997.1:85000-107500 GCA_034096865.1 Theodoxus fluviatilis | reverse complement strand
CCTCATGGTCTCAAGCAAGACACATGTACGTACTATCACGGCTCCACTCCCACATGGTCTCAAGCAATACACATGTACGTACTACCACGGCTCCACTCCCTCATGGTCTCAAGCAATACACCTGTACGTACTATCACGGCTCCTCTCCCTCATGGTCTCAAGCAATACACCTGTACGTACTATCACGGCTCCACTCCCTCATGGTCTCAAGCAATACATATGTACGTACTATCACGGCTCCACTCACTCATGGTCTCAAGCAAGACACATGTACGTACTATCACGGCTCCACTCCCACATGGTCTCAAGCAAGACACATGTACGTACTATCACGGCTCCACTCCCTCATGGTCTCAAGCAATACACCTGTACGTACTATCACGGCTCCACTCCTTCATGGTCTCAAGCAATACACATGTACGTACTATCACGGCTCCACTCCCTCATGGTCTCAAGCAATACACATGTACGTACAATCACGGCTCCACTCACTCATGGTCTGAAGCAATACACATGTACGTACTGTCACTGCTCCACTCACTCATGGTCTCAAGCAAGACACATGTACGTACTATCACGGCTCCTCTCCCTCATGGTCTCAAGCAATACACCTGTACGTACTATCACGGCTCCACTCCCTCATGGTCTCAAGCAATACACATGTACGTACTACCACGGCTCCACTCTCTCATGGTCTCAAGCAAGACACATGAACGTACTACCACGGCTCCACTCCCACATGGTCTCAAGCAATACACATGTACGTACTATCACGGCTCCACTCCCTCATGGTCTCAAGCAATACACATGTACGTACTATCACGGCTCCACTCCCACATGGTCTCAAGCAATACACATGTACGTACTATCACGGCTCCACTCCCTCATGGTCTCAAGCAAGACACATGTACGTACTATCACGGCTCCACTCCCACATGGTCTCAAGCAAGACACATGTACGTACTATCACTGCTCCACTCCCACATGGTCTCAAGCAATACACATGTACGTACTATCACGGCTCCACTCCCTCATGGTCTCAAGCAAGACACATGTACGTACTACCACGGCTCCACTCCCTCATGGTCTCAAGCAATACACATGTACGTACTGTCACTGCTCCACTCCCTCATGGTCTCAAGCAATACACATGTACGTACTATTACTGCTCCACTCCCACATGGTCTCAGGCAATACACATGTACGTACTATCACGGCTCCACTCCCACATGGTCTCAAGCAAGACACATGTACGCACTATAACGGCTCCACTCCCACATGGTCTCAAACAAGACACATGTAAGTACTGTCACTGCTCCACTCCCTCATGGTCTCAAGCAGTACACATGTACGTACTATCACGACAAACCGATATTTAGGCACATATACTTCGATTTCGGTTTGGCATGAGTGATGTATGTGTCCATCGATATCGATATCGATAATATGGTGCTATTGTATGTCCAAGTTGCCATGAAAATGACGAAGATGAAATACACTTTCTGTTCCCATGTCCAGCTTTTGAAGACCTAAGGATCGAATACCTGTATTTCTTCTTCGGTTTTTCTGTGCATGACGGATTATCCGTATGCTTTGCAAATTATGACCAACCAATGCAATACAGTTTTCGTTTGTTTGTTTGTTCGCTCCCTCATATTTCTCCCCAAATCCACGCCATGCAGAAAGACCATTGTGTACGCTTTGTTTCAGACAGACGCCAGATCTGCAACCAAGTAGCACGTTTGTTTCATGCCATGCCTTTTTCAGTAGCAGATGTAGATATCCAGCTCGTCATCACCTTGATGCTATATACACATTCCTCCTCTACACAGTTGTTCGAGGTTAGACTAGAGGGATAGGCGGTGATTAGCATGTCCAACGCATTCGGTTATGGTTTTAGTAAGATCTCGTTGGACTCGCTGGTGAATGAGATCACGAAAGAATACGTTGGACTTGTAGGTCACTCCTTATCTCTCTACTAATTACTTTGGTCCAACCCCGGTACTCCACCTCCTTGTTCGAAGTTAGTGTTCCTGCATTTTTCCATTCAATAAAAGAGTATTGTCCAACGGGGGAAAAAACCACCACTGTGATGTTTCACACACTCATTCCGCTTCAAACTATGGGATTCATTACCTGCCAGTCTTCGAAAGGAACTTTCACAAATCCAGGCGCGGAATCATTTTTGTTTTTCCCGTGGAAAGGAACAAGGTAATTTCCGATGGAGTCTTTCTGGAGTTCCCCTTGCGGTAAGTCCACCAGAACCGTGTTGTTGTCAACCTTTTTCAGCCCTCCGTCCTGGGCAGGAACATACGTGTGGCCTGCCGCTGATGTCTCCACCTGCGTAAACACGTCACCTATGTTTTAGATACGATAGAAGAAAAGGAACATTCCTGTAAATACGTTTTCGTTTTTTGTTTTGGCACGTCGTAGACGTCTAGCCAAAGCTATCGCAGTCAAACAGAGGGGTAGGTACATCGTATATGTTCACCAAGTAGATTCATTCACGCACAGAGAGAACTACACTTACAGAGAGATTTACGACAGAGGGTTGCAGAAAGTATGGCGTTGTCAGGATATTCAAATAAACTCAGATTCTTCCCGTCCCAGGGATAGAACCCCGCCACTGCTCCTCGCACTTTGTAAAACTCCAAAGCATGCTCGCCTGTCTCCGAGTGTCAAAAGATAGGGTTTCAACAGGCGAACAGGGGCTGAGGGGCTGACTATGAACTCATGCAAGCATTCTTCGGGGTTTAACTATGTGCGAGGTGGAGTGCCGTGGTTCTATCCCGGGAACAGAAGAAATCTGGGTTTATTTAAATGTTAAAGGAAGATTTTTGAAACTGTCACGGCGAAGCGACGATAGGAGCAAATATGCTCCCACACAAATGCTGGTCTCTGTACATGTGCGTGCGCTTAACCACGCGTTAGTCCGCGCGCACACACACACACACACATGTACAAACATAAACGCATACACACTCACATACACGCACACGTGCACATACATGTACAAACACATACACGTGTCTGCCTTTCTCTCTCATTCTCTCTCTCTCTCTGTTTCTCTGTTTCTCTGTCTGTGTCTCTCTGCATATTCACAGAGAGAACGATGCAGAGAGACAGAGACAGACAGAGACAGACAGAGAGAGGAACAGAGAAAAAGAGAGATACAAAGAGAGAGAGAGAGAGAGAGAGAGGGAGGGAGAGAGAGACAAAGAGAGACAGAGAAATAGCGAGAGACAGAGAGAAAGACAGAAAGATAGACACACACACAGAGACAGAGAGAGATACAGTGGCACAGAGAGATAGACACAGAAAGATAGACACAGAGAGATAGACAGAGAGAGAGACAAATAGTGAGACAGAGAGAGAGGGAGAAGAAGAGACAGAGACAGATACATGGGCAAAGACAAAGAGAGAGAGAGACAGACAGACACACACACACACATATATATATACATATATATGTATGTATATATATATCTTTCTCTGTCTCTCTCTCTTTATCTATCTCTCTTTATCTATCTCTCTGTGTCTCTATGTGTCTCTCTGCAGCTCTCTGCAGCTCTCTGTAGCTCTCTGTAGCTCTCTGCACCTCTCTCTCTCTCTCTCTTCTCTCTCTCTCTCTCTCTCTCTCTCTCTCTCTCTCTCTCTCGCTCTTTCTGTGAATATATATATATATATATATTCAACTCTCTCTCTCTCTCTCTCTTTCTCTCTCTCTCTCTCTCTCTCTCTCTCTCTCTCTATATATATATATATATATATATATATATATATATATATATATATATATATACGGTTATGTACAGCTCCATAGCATGTCCCCAAACCCACCCTGTCTGCACTTGTTGGGACGAGTACTCGGCCAGATTGAGTCCTGCGGAGTTGATGCGGAAGCAAGGGGATGATGTACTCCCCATTCGTCCCACGGTGCACGGATCCAGGGTCGTATCCAATAACAAGTCTTCGCGAAGAGGTCCGCACCAAAATGTATCCTCTTTTTTTCTCGGACTCCTTGGCACGGCGGCAGCAGAAGCACCATAACAAGATCAGCAGCAGTAGCAAGAGAAGTACAATCCCAACGACACTTACGATGATCCAAGTTGTGCTGCCGCCACTCTCAGATTCAACTGGAACGACATGAAGATAGTAGGAAGAAATTGAATGCATCTGTAAAATGCAGAGGCCAATACAAGAAACCGAGTCATTATCCGACAAATTTGTTGGTGACAAAATAGGATTTTTTAAAAGTAGTTTTATGCCTATCGCTCAAGAATCGGAACATCGGAACGATTAGGCCAAAACGGCAATGGATATATGCATAGATCATCTGACTGGCTGGGGAAAATAGAAACGAAGAAAACATCTGCACTTCCTGTACAGAACAGAATGAAATAGCTCACGGCTGTTCTGGTTTGCCCAAGCCACGGTGAAACCCAATCTATCTCGAAGCCAGTCCAGTGCCACAATCCTGGTTTGTCACTCTGGCATGACCTACGCCCCTCTTTATCCTCTTGTGAGAAATGGGCCTTCCCGCGCGTTTAGCCTGTTTCTGGTTTGCATCATTATTTGAGGAATAGTTTTTCAGGCATGTGGGGTGTACGTCTATGCATGCACTAGCGTGAAAACGTGGGTTTTCCAGTCAGCTTTCGACTTCAGTTCGAGGATCCTAATCATGCTTAACAACATTCTCTTCAACCGCTAATACCTCCCGTTTTTCGTTTGGTGAGTATAGCAACAGAAATGGTGGGAAGGAACTGTGTGAAATAGCGGAAGTTAAACAGACAAGAACCACTCCAACCACCTATTTCTCCTTACTAGCTCAGGAAACGTGCATGTTGCTTTTACCAGAAATGGGTCAAGACTGACAGCTTTCGACCAAAAATTATGAGACTTCCCTGTTGAACGAAATGAATTCAAACATAACGTTGCATATTATACCATAACATAAAATCCCATACCAAAAATACCATACTATAACACAACGTAACATAACACAACACATTCTATACCATATCATATCATACCTTACCATAACATGACGTGACCTGACCTAACCTGACCTGACCTGACCCGACCTGACATGACCTGACCTCACTTGACTTGACCTGATGTAACCTGACCTGACCTGACCTGACCCGACCCGACCCGACCGACCCGACCCGACACGACCTAACCTGACCTGACCCGACCTGACCCGACCTGACCTGACCTGACCTGACCTGACCTGACCTGTGCCGAACCTACCCTACCCGATCCGACCCGACCCGAAACACCCGACCCGACCCGACCCAACCTGACCTGACCTGACCTGAACTGATCTGGCATGACCTGACCTGACCTGACCTGACCTGACCTGACCTGACCTGACCTGACCTGACCTGACCTGACCTGACTTGACTTGACCTGACCTGACCTGACCTGACTTGACTTGACCTGACCTGACCTGACCTGACCTGACCTGACCTGACCTGAACTGAACTGAACTGAACTGAACTGACCTGACCTGACCTGACCTGACCTGACCTGACCTGACCTGATCTGACTTGACCTGACCTGACCTGACCTGACCTGGTCTGGCCTTCCCTGACCTGCCCTGACCTGATCTTTAGTAACATTACGTAACGTCACGTATAAACACAACACAACACAACACACAACACCACAATACATCACACAACACAAACAACCAGCACCGCACCGCACTACACCACACCACACTGTACCACACCATGCAACAACACACCAAAAAACACCATAACTCAAAACAACACAACAAAACACAACACACATACAACACACCACACCATGACACGACCTGACACTACCTGACCCGACATGACACGACCTGACTTGACCAGACACGACACGACCAGACCCGATACAACACGACACGACCGGACATGACACCACCCGACCCGACACGACACGATACAACCCAACATGACACGACACGAAAAGACCCTACCCAACACGACCCGACATGACACAACACGACCCGACACTACAGGACATGACTAGACCAGACACGACCCAACACGACATGTCAAGACACGACACAACCCGACACAACACAACAAGACCCGAAATGATCCGACACGACAAGACATGACATGACGTGACACGGCCCGACACGACACGACACCACATGACATCAAAGATTATAGGTTACACAAAGATAGCCCATGCCGAGCTCTTGCTATATAAAGTTACAAGACGCTCGGAAACGCAGCGCACCAAGCGGGAATGAATATGGATGAGTCAAGGGAAGTAATCACACCGCTTAGCGACATATAAATTGGCTTTTTTACCGACGCGTTTCTGATGCGTTCCGATCATGTTTGTGAATAAATTTACGGTGTAATGTGTAATAAAATGACTTGCTGCAATAATGGGGGTGTTTTGGCTTTCTTTTTTGTAGCAGGCGTTGTGAAATCGAAATATTTGGTTCATCAAAATGGATGGTTCTGCGCATGTCCATGAGCCTATAGTCCATTTAAACATTGTTCTGTCAGTGAAGACGCTACTGACTTCGCACGCCCGGGGAGTTATGCTAAGATCCGGCCGCGTTAATGTATCTACGTTTTGTGACAAACGTCTTGCACGGATACATTAACGCGGCCGGAACTTAGCATAACTCCCCGGGCGTGCAAAGTCAGTAGCGTCTCCACTGACAGAGCAATGTTTAAACGGACTAAAGGCTCATGGACATGCGCAGAACCATCCATTTCGATGAACCAAATATTTCGATTTCACAACGCCTGCTACAAAAAAGAAAGCCAAAACACCCCCATTGTTGCAGCAAGTCATTTTATTACACATTACACCGTAAATTTATTCACAAACATGATCGGAACGCATCAGAAACGCGTCGACAAACAAGCAGTTTTACATGTCTCTAAGCGGTGTGATTACTTCCCTTGATTCACCCATATTCCTTCCCGCTTGGGGGCGCAACGTGTCTCGATCCTCACAACGATGAGCTAATGAACTATCGTTGTGTAACCTATAATCATTGATGACATGACACGACATGATACGACATGACACGACGCGACATGACACGACCCAAAACGACACGACACTACACGACCCGACACGACCCGACATGACATGACACGACATATTACACGACCCGACACAAGACACGACACGAATTGACACAACATAACATAACATAGCAAAAATTCGCCCTTCACGGACAGCAATGACCTTTCAAAATGAGTTGTTATGATTTTCAGTTGACATGAAGTATGTCAAGTCTATGTTGTGGATTTAATTAAGTTGGAGGGAAAGTACCGCACCGTCTAAAGAGGATGTGCTTCACTTGCATACCCATCACATATATTTGCAGTGCAGCTGTACGTAGTAGTCGAGAAGATAAAATCGCAAGCTGCTACAAAGGCGGATTAGTCAGCAACGCAAGGGTAACCATGAATATGTTCCTTGTTCCAACAAGCAGAGAAATAAACATGATCAAACCTATCCATATCGAGTGGTTCTAACTATATCGTACTCTTTCTTTTCTGAGATAACCGGATGAAGTGAATAACAAATTGAAATGTTGAGAGATATACTACGTTTCTGTTTAAAACAAAATGAGTTTGCATGTAAGGCAAAGCTAGTTATGTGGGCCGACGTGAACTGGGCCGTTCAGCGGCTGCTCTTTGAGCCCACTGAACCGGGAATTTTCCAAGAGCAGAACTGGCACTGCGCATGCTCCAGCACCCTCCAAGACCAACCGCGTTATCACTCGGTCTTCAAGGGAGGGACAGACCACCCGCCTTTCCCTCCTGCGAGTACACGGCCTTTTCATTTCAATATTGCCCACTTTTTTGTGCCAATTTTCTTGTGCCCACTTTTCTTCGAAGGTGTCTTGCCAATATTGAGGTACGTGCGCTCACTTTTCCCATTAATTGTATTGTTTACCTTGCTGTGGATTTCGCGATTTTCGCGAATTTTGTGTCGCTCCTCGTCTCTCATTCCCTTGATTCCTGTCCCTCTCATCCCTTTGTCTGACTGCTTTGACCTACCCATGCGGCACCACCCGCCCACTGCTTGGGCTGTATCACCCTTGCCTTTGGTTTTCTCTTCAGTTTCTTGCACTCCTCATGTGGCGACTTCCATCCACACTCCTCTCACCCCCACCTCCCCTTCTGTGATTTGGCAGTCATCCCTTCTATGCCCAGAACATCCACACCTGGCGTTTTCACCCACTTTACTGCTATTCCATCTTCTTTGCGACCACCATCTGTCCAAATATGGCAGTCAACTATGCAGTTCAGTGGTCAAGACATTCCCCTTCCGAGTCTCAGGCCTCTGGGCTGCTGTGACATTCGGTATGTTAGATACTGGATACTCGGTCCGTGTGTGGCTCTTCGGGCGAGGTGTCTCTGCTTTCTTCCTGTCACACAGTGTTACTTGCGTTTGTGCCCTACTACACACACTTTGCTGACCGTTTTTGGTCCAGTTTTGGAAGCTTGACTGCAGGGGCTTGGATATTCTGTTACCAGGGAGCCCTCCCCCTCTCGGGGTTCTGGACTGCCTTGCCGTCAACGCCTCTCCACCCCCACCCCACCCACCCCACCCCCACCCCCACCCTTCCTCTTTTTTGTTTGTTCAGCACTCTTTTCCTGTTGCTCATCTGTTCACAGTGACAAGTATTGACGTCTGGCCGCCTCCATTTAATTTTACGGGCGGTACACGCTTACATATTTGGCACCGTATTGTCTGTCCCTATCAATGCTATCATTCTGTCAAGCAACATTTCTACCTCCCTCAACCCTGGTCCCGTCCACCGCCCAACCCCCCGCCCCCCCCCCCCCCCCCGCCTCTTTTTGTCTTAAATCACACTATTGCGATCTCTAATATTGACGATGGTTCGCTCTCCTTGTCCTTAGTGCATTTAAACTTCACTACACCCTCAGCACCCCCCACTGCACCACCCACCCACGATACCTTCTTGCCTACTTGCTGCCATCTGCTCGTGCAATATTCAAGAAGCCACCCACCCGCAGAGCTTCTGCAGGGGTTCGAGAGGCCACCAGACGTCTCCGGAAACGTCCAAAGATCACAGCGGCTTCCTCCGAGCTGCCCCCCCCCCTCTACACCCCCTACTGTTCAGCCTGCCTTCTCCCTGGACGAACGTCTTGTGGCTGTGGTGGCCGACAGGATGCAACCCACATGCAGAGCATCTGCAGGGGTTCGAGAGGCCACCAGTGGTCGACTGTGGGGACGTTGGAAGACCGCAGCTGCTTCCTCCGAGCTGGTCACCTCTACATCCTCGACCCTTCAGCCTACCCCCCCCCCCTGGACTACCGTCTGGGGGCTGCAGTAGCCGCCAGAGTGTTACAGCGGATTTTGCCCGTTCTCCACACCTCGCTTCGTGGCAATGCTCCTTTTGCAATCTGCCTACTCCGATCCGCCACCCCTTCCCTCCCTTGCTTCTGCAAATGCGGTCCTCGGACCTGCAGTCGTTGCTGAGGCTTTCCCTACTCCCGGCCTCCTTACAGAAGGGTGGGAACTGGCGATACCATGACAACACTTTCCTTTGGGAACTCAACCAAATCACAAACCCACCCCTCGCTTCCCTCTGACCCTCTGCCTACACCGGTTCGGGTTGACCGACTGGACAACTGGCTGTCCGGATACATCGCGTCTTCACGCTGGGCAATGGACTTTCCTACGACAAATGTATCCTGATGAGTTGTAGTTTCCGCTACCGCTTAATAAGATACCCTCAGTTCAGCTCTTCACTGGATAGCCGTTCACAAACTTGACATCGCGGGCACAGTGCACGTTCTAGATGACTTCCTCTTCATTGCCTCCGCAGAGGATTCCTGCCGCGCCCACCTCTAGGCCTTTCAGTCACCTTGCACCAGAAAATACTCATCCCCCTTCAACGACCATGACCTTCTTGGGATACGAGCTGGCCACTGCCTCTCGAAGCTAGGCTCCTCGTTGACCAACTGTCCTCTTGCAAAGACGTCATCGAACGCAGCCTCCACCTCCCGAAACTCTTTTTAAAAGGGCTGCAATCAATCTCCAGGACTTAGAACTTTGCGTGTGGAGTGGTACGCCCTGGCAGATCGTTTCTCTGTCGCCTCATCCATTTGACCATCGGAGTACTTAACCCACGCCATTTCATACACATCACAAGCTGCGAGGGTGGATCTTTTGACTTGGCTGTCCTTCCTCCAGAACTTCAATGGCAGTCCATGCTTTTGCCCCACAGGTGGTTGACCTCACCCGTGTTACCCCTGTTCAAGGACGCTTCCTCCTTGGGTTGCGGAAGGGTACTCGGCCAGAGCTGGCCTTTCGAGGCGTGGACGGACAATTGGAAACATCTCCAGCATCACGCTCCTGGAAATCTACCCCTTCCTGTTCGCTCTCCAAACTTGGAAACAATTTTTTCACCAACTCTTGCATTCGACTGCATACCGACAACCTGGCTTTGGTGCATATCATCAACAAACAATTATCCAAAGATACGACGATCTTGTCTCTCATTCGCCCCTTGGTCCTGATGTGCTTAGATAATGACATTCTTTTTCAGGCGCAGCATGTTCCTGGCAGGGACGTTTGGGCGGATTTTATTTCCCGCCATCAACTGGCGACCTTCAAACACGCCGCTCCAGACTCCAATCCTGTCCCGGAACCCACACCACCCCTCCCACCCTTGCCTCCTTGAAAGCATCTACAAATTTCTTTCTCCACTCAGCCCTCGCTCCGTCCACGCGGGCTTCCTACAAGCGTAGCTGGGCCCTCATTACATAGTTTGTAGTGACCTACAAACAGCACGTCCCTCCCCATACCACCTGATCATCTGGCCCTCTTCATTGCCTTCCTGGTTGCTAAGACCTATGCTCCATCTACTATTTATATCTGCATCTCAGCCATAGGGTGCGTACATCGCCTCTGCTTCCAGAACTTTCTACATTCGGCTCTTACTACAAGCTTGCCTTAAAGGCGCTTCTCCCGCGGATTCCAGGCTTTCCATCACTTTGCCCTTGCTCAACAAGCTCCTTGCTGCCCTCGACCACTCCACGACGCTCGGTTACCAACGTTGCCTATTCAAGGCGATGTTTTGCCTCGCCTTCCACGTTCTTCTCCGGCTGGCTGAGATAACCAATCCCAGCCCTTCTGCCCATAAACTACACCTCGTCCCGTTTGATCGAATTCTTTTAACTCTCTCTCACACGACTCTCACATTCCGTTCCTTCAAGCACTCCACAGGTCAACCTTTCACTCTCACGGTCCAACCCCAGACACACACCCGTATGTGCCCCATCGTACATATGGAGCTTTCCCTGAAACTCCGCGGGCCCATCCCTGGTCCACTATTCCAGTCCATGTCGAGATCCCCAATTCCGCGATCGGGTTTTACCTCTCAGCTCCAGTCCACTCTTGCCTTATGTCATCTCGACACTCGCACTTTCATAGGGCATATCTTCCGCATTGGGGCCGCCTCTGTAGCTGCACAACAAGACCTCTCGGATGAACTAACCCGCCTGCTCAGCTATTGGAAGTCCTCCGCTTTCCGCCGTTACCTTCAATGCACCTCTAGTATCTCAGCCTTGAAGTAAATGCACCCCTGGTTTTATGGCCGAGGGTGACTGTTGGGGTTCCCCTTTCCGCTAATCCATTTGGGCGTGGCGCGGACGGCTTGCATGGAAGCTGTCTGCGCTATGGCCCTGTATCACCGAAAAGGAGCGGAACTCGCTCGCCTCCCTCCTTATCGCATTAAAAGTTGTCACAGCTGTAGCTTTCAGTAATCATAACTGAGGCTCGGCTGCGGCCATTTGCAAACGCAGACCCGTTTTTGGCTTTTCTTTGCATGCCCCTTGATACCTAATAATGGCGGTCAGCAAAGAAGGGGTTTGCATGTAAGGCAAAGCTATTTATTTGGGCCGCCGCGAACTGGGTCGTTCAGTGAATGCTCTTTGAGCCTTCTGAACCGAGAATTGTCCAAGAGCAGAACTGGCACTGTGCATCCTCCAGCTCCCCAGCACCCTCCAAGAGCAACCGCGTTATTACTCAGACTTCAAGGGGGGGACAGACCACCCGCCTTTTCCCTCTGGCGTGTACACATCCTTTTCATTTTAATATCCCCCTCTGCCCCTCCAGCCACCAATCTCTTCATTGTTCTTATTGCGTAGATGATTTCGGCATCGCCAAATTTTCACTCACCATTTTCTATGCTGTTGTACATCATCAATTCCTTACTGCATCGTTTCCAAATTGTACCTGCGAAGATGCCTCACTTTTCCCGTTTGTTTGATGTCCGTTGTGCATATTGCTCTTTATATAGCTGGGTATAGACACTGTTCCAATTGGGAATGCAAACCCATAATCATTTGCATTTTGTGACCCTCCAACTAATAACTTTCGTATACCCTCATGTAAATCAGTTTACTTGCCCTACCGGGTTTGCTTTCTATGTACAGTATATATACTGCTCTTTCTGAGGCCGTGTTTGGATATGTCCACTTTGGCAATGTCAACTGCAACTGTCAACCTCCAACCTTTCCTCTTCGTATACCCTCCTGTACATTGAATTACATGACCTCATCTAGTATGTTTTTCGTGTACTGAATGGTTAATCGTTTGGTCGAGTCCCCAGTGACTCTGGACGGGTACGAGCCATGCTTTTCACATTGTGTTTTTACCGCAGGTGCTCTCTTCTACTTTTCCCCTGGTATCACTCAAATGAAGAGGAACTCTCTCGCTTCCCTCCTTACCATGTTAAAATGAGTCACAGCTGCAGCTTTCAGTAACCGTAACTGAAGCTCAGATGTGGCCATTCGCAAACGCAAACCGTTTTAGCTTTTCTTTGCATGCCCTTTGATATCTAATAATGGCGGCCAGAATAAAACAAGTCCACAATACATTTATCTGTTAGTCCATCAAAACCCCAAAAGTGTATGTTTACACTACCTGGTGCACCTTCTCCAGTTCTGTTTGTTGGGGTCCCTTTGGGAGAGAAAAATGAAAGAGAGAAACATAAATTTAGAGTCAACGTCACCATGTTTACGACGACATAGTTTTTGCATCGTGCACGCTGGTAGCAGCCAACCGCACAAGACTCGATCTTCAGTCCTAGTGTCCGCCTGCAGACCGTGATGCGGTAACAGCACACAGCGGCACCATGGACCCATTTCGGACGGATGCTCTGTACGCTTCCCAATGAGATGGCAGAGGAAACATGACCTACAGACGTGTTGTGCACTTGTACGCATGCACCAAAGTGGGCCTTCCAGTAAGCTTTCGGCTTCAGTTCGGGAGTCCCAGCCTGCTTAACATGGTTCTGTGTCGCACATCCCGTTTTACCTTTGCGTGAGAAAAGCAATGGAGATGGTAGTGAGGAACTGTGTGAACTAGCGGAAACCAGATGAGAACCAGTCCAACCCCAAGTTTCTCCCTACCAGCTCAGGAAACGCGCACATTGCATCCACCTGAAATGGGTCAAGACGAACGACCAACGAGTATGCGACTTCCCTTGTGCATAAAATGAAATCAAGAATAACATAGCAAAGAAAAACATACCATTAAATAACATACCGTACCATGCCTTACCACGCCATACATTAACATAGCAGAAAACAATATGACATGACAAGACATGACACGACATAACATAACATAACATAACATAACATAACATAACATAACATAACATAACATAACATAACATAACATAACATAACATAACATAACATAACATAACATAACATAACATAACATAACATAACATAACATAACATAACATAACATAACATCACATAACATCACATCACATAACATAACATGACCTAACATAACATAACATGAATTAACATACCATATCATAACATTACGTGACGTGACGTGCCATGACATGACATTATATATCATAACATAACATGACATGACATTACATATCATAACATAACATGACATGATATAACATATCATAACATAACATAACATAACATGACATGACATAACATATCATAACATACCATGACATGACATGACATGACATAGCATAACATGACATGACATGACACGACATTACATAACATTACATAACATAGCGTAATTTAAGACAACGCAACGTAGCATAAATGCGGATATAATTAATTAGTAGAGAAAGTACTGCACCGTTTAATGAGGATGTGCATCCTTTGCATACAAATACATTTCCAGTGCAGTTGTATGCAATGTTCGAAAAAATAAAGACACGAACTACTGCAAGGACAGATTAGTCTGGTACGGAAGGACAACTATGAAGATATTCCTTATTCAAACAAGCAGTAAATGAAATAGGATCAAAATGCACATATCGAGTTGTTGCGGCTATATCGTACTTTTTTATTTTCTGAGATAACCGGATGAAGTAAATTACAAAACTGACAGTTTGGGATGTAGACTAAGTGTTTGTTAAACAAAAGAGTCAATAATGCGTTTCTCCCTGAGTCCATCAAAACCTCAAAAGAGTATGTTTACACTACCTGGTGCACCTCCTCCAGTCGAGCTTGTTGGCGTCCCTTTGGGTGGAAAAAGAAAGAAAGAAGATTAGATATCGAATCAACGTTACCATATTTACGACGTCAAAGTTTTTGCATCGTGCACGCTGGTAGCAACCAACCGCACAAGACTCGATCTTCAGTCCTAGTTTCCGCCTGCAGACCGTGATGCGGTACCAGCACACAGCGGCACTATGGACCCATTTCGGACGGATGCTCTGTACGCTTCTCAATGAGATGGCAGAGGAAAAATCCTGTAGAGACGTGTTGTGCACTTGTATGCATGCACCAAAGTGGGATTTCCAGTACGCTTTCGGCTTCAGTTCGGGAGTCCCAGCCAGCTTAACAAAGTTCGGTGTCGCACATTTCGTTTTACCTTTGGGTGAGAATAGCAATGGAGATGGTAGTGAGGAACTGTGTGAACTAGCGGTAGTAAACCAGATTAGAACAAGTCCAACCAATCAGTTTCTCCCTACCAGCTCAGGAAACGCGCACGTTGCATTCGCCTGAAATGTGTGAACATTAAAAGCACGACCAACGAGTATACGACTTCCCCGGTGCACAACATGTATTCAAGCAGAACGTAACAAAAAAGAACATACCAGACCATAACAAAACAGACCATAACATAACAGACCATAACATAACAGACCATAACATAACATAACATAGCATAACACATCATGACATAACATAGCATAACACATCATGACATAACATAGCAAACTTGACATGACATGACATGATATAACTTAGCATAGCACAGCACAGCGCAATGCAACGCAACGCAACGCAACATAACATAACATAACATAACATAACATAACATAACATAACATAACATAACATAACATAACATAACATAACATAACATAACATAACATAACATAACATAACATAACATAACATAACATAACATAACATAACATAACATAACATAACATAACATAACATAACATAACATAACATAACATAACATAACATAACATGAACATGAACATAACATAATAATACATAACATAACGACGTATGACATGACATGACATGACGTGACGTAACATGACATACGACTACATACATGACATGACATATATACATAACATAACGTAACTTAAGATAACATAACGTAGCAAATCACAGCTTAACGTGAAGCACAGTAACATAACGTCACGTAAAGTAACGGTATTGACGTTACATTATGCAACAAAACATAATGCAACCAATTATAACAAACAACGTAATATAATAACACTTAACATAATATATCTTAACATTGATTTACTCTTTACTGACAGCAAAGCCCTTCTAAGATGTGTGTATATTATTTGTTGTTGACATGGAGTGTCAATTCCATTATTGCGGATTTAATTTTTTTGGAGAGAAAGTACTGCACCGTGTAATGAGGATGTGCATCCTTTGCATAATTACAGTTGCAGGGCAGGTGTATGCAATGTTCGAAAAGATAAAGACACAAACTACTACAAAAACAGATTAGTCAGGAACGGAAGGACAACTATGAAGAAATTCCTTGTTCAAGCAAGCAGTAAATGAAATAGGATCAATACACCCATATCGAGTTGTTGCAACTGTATCGTACTTTTTAATTTTCAAGGATAACTGGATGAAGTAAATTACGAAGCTGACATGTTGGGAAATACTAATAGCTTGTAAAAAAGGAAATAATGAATTTCTCCCTGAGTCAATCAAAACCCCAAAAGTGTATGTTTACACTACCTGGTGCACCTCCTCCAGTTGTGCTTGTTGAGGTCCCTTTGGGAGAACAAAATTTAAAAGAAACATAAATTTCTAGTCAACGTCACCATGTTTATGACAACAACGTTTTTGCATCGTGCACGCTGGTAGCAACCAACCGCACAAGACTTGACCTTCAGTCCTAGTTTCCACCTGCAGGCCATGATGCGGTACCAGCACACAGCGGCACTATGGACCCATTTCGGGCGGATGCTCTGTACGCTTCCCAATGAGATGGCAGAGGAAAAATGATGTACAGACGTGTTGTGCACTTGCATGCATGCACTAAAGTGGGATTTCCAGTAAGCTTTCGGCTTCAGTTCGGGAGTCCCAGCCTGCGTAACAAGGTTCTGTGTCGCACATCCCGTTTTACCTTTGCGTGAGAATAGCAATGGAGATGGTAGTGAGGAACTGTGTCAACTAGAGAATGTAAAACAGACCAGAACCAGTCCAACCCCCAGTTTCTCCCTACCAGCTCAGGAAACGCGCACATTGCTTCCGCCTGAAATGGGTCAAGATTAAAAGCACGACCAACAAGTATGAGTCTTCCCTGGTGCACAACATTAATTAAAGAATAACATAACAAAGAAAAACATACCATAAAATAGCATACCGTACCATGCCTTACCACGCCATACCATAAAATAGCATGAAATAATGACATGACAAGACATGACATGACATGACACGACATAACATAACATAACATAACATAACATAACATAACATAACATAACATAACATAACATAACATAACATAACATAACATAACATAACATAACATAACATAACATAACATAACATAACATAACATAACATAACATAACATAAACATAACATAACATAACATAACATAACATAACATAACATAACATAACATAACATAACATAACATAACATAACATAACATAACATACATAACATAACATAACAGAACATAACAGAACATAACATAACAGAACATAACATAACATAACATAACATAACATAACATAACATAACATAACATAACATAACATAACATAACATAACATAACATAACATAACATAACATAACATAACAAAACATAACATAACAAAGCATGACATAACATAACATAACGTAACATAACGTAACATAACTTAACAGAACATATCATATCATAACATTACATAATATTACATAACATAACATAACGTAACTTAAGATAACATAACTTAACACAGCCTAACGTGAAGCACAGTGTTAAAACGTCACGTAAAGTAACGGTAATGACGTTACGTTGCATTACAAAACATAATGTAACCAAGTGTAACAAATAACGAAATATAATATCACATAACATAATATTTCTTAACATTGATTTACTCTTCACTGACAGCAAAGCCCTTCTAAGATGTGTGTATATTATTTGTTGTTGACATGGAGTGTCAATTCCATTAATGCGGATATAATTAATTAGTAGAGAAAGTACTGCACCGTTTAATGAGGATGTGCATCCTTTGCATACAAATACATTTCCAGTGCAGTTGTATGCAATGGTAGAAAAAATAAAGACACGAACTACTGCAAGGACAGATTAATCTGGACTGGAAGGACAACTATGAAGAAATTCCTTGTTCAAACAAGCAGTAAAAGAAATAGGATCAAAATACACATATCGAGTTGTTGCGGCTATATCATACTTTTTTATTTTCTGAGAAAACCGGATGAAGTAAATTACAAAACTGACAGTTTGGGATGTATACTAAGTGTTTGTTAAACAAAAGAGTCAATAATGCATTTCTCCCTGAGTCCATCAAAACCTCAAAAGAGTATGTTTACACTACCTGGTGCACCTCCTCCAGTCGAGCTTGTTGGCGTCCCTTTGGGTGGAAAAAGAAAGAAAGAAGATTAGATATCGAATCAACGTTACCATATTTACGACGTCAAAGTTTTTGCATCGTGCATGCTGGTAGCAACCAACCGCACAAGACTCGACCTTCAGTCCTAGTTTCCACCTGCAGACCGTGATGCGGTACCAGCACACAGCGGCACCATGGACCCATTTCGGACGGATGCTCTGTACGCTTCCCAATGAGATGGCAGAGGAAAAATGATGTAGAGACGTGTTGTGCACTTGCATGCATGCACCAAAGTGGGATTTCCAGTAAGCTTTCGGCTTCAGTTCGGGAGTCCCAGCCTGCTTAACAAGGTTCTGTGTCGCACATCCCGTTTTACCTTTGCGTGAGAATAGCAATGGAGATGGTAGTGAGGAACTGTGTGAACTAGCGGAAGTAAACCAGATTAGAACCAGTCCAACCCCAAGTTTCTCCCTACCAGCTCAGGAAACGCGCACATTGCATCCACCTGAAATGGGTCAAGACTAAAAGCACGACCAACGAGTATGCGACTTCTCTGGTGCACAACATGAATTCAAAAATAACATAACAAAGAAAAACATACCATAAAATAACATACCGTACCATGCCTTACCACGCCATACCATAACATAGCATGAAATAATGACATGACAAGACATGACATAGACATAACATAACATAACATAACATAACATAACATAACATAACATAACATAACATAACATAACATAACATAACATAACATAACATAACATAACATAACATAACATAACATAACATAACATAACATAACATAACATAACATAACATAACATAACATAACGTAACGTAACGTAACGTGACGTGACGTGACGTGACGTAACGTAACGTAGCGTAGCGTGACGTGACGTCACGTGATGTAACACAACACAACACAACACAACACAACACAACACAACACAACACAACATAACATAACATAACATAGCATGACATAACGTAGCATGACATAGCGTAGCATGACATAGCATAACATAACATATCATAACATAACATAATATATCATAACATAACATAACGTAACTTAAGTTAACATAACTTAACACAGCTTAACGTGAAGCACAGTAACAATACGTCACGTAAGGTAACGGTAATGACGTTACGTTACATAACAAAACATAATGTGACCAATTATAACAAATAACGTAATATAATATCACATAACATAATATTTCTTAACATTGATTTACTCTTCACTGACACCAAAGCCCTTCTAAGATTTGTTTATATTATTTGTTGTTGACATGGAGTGTCAATTCCAGTAATGCAGATTTAATTAATTTGGAGAGAAAGTACTGCACAGTTTAATGAGGATGTGCATCCTTTGCATACAAATACAACTGCAGGACAGTTGTATGCGATGTTCAAGAAGATAAAGACACAAACTACTACAAAAACAGATTAGTCAGGAACGGAAGGACAACTCTGAAGAAATTCCTTGTTCAAACAAGCAGTAAAAGAAATTGGATCAATACACTCATATCGAGTTGTTGCAACTGTATCGTACTTTTTATTTCCTAGGATAACCGGATGAAGTAAATTACAAAGATGACATGTTGGGACGTATACTAATTGTTTGTTTAACAAAAAAGTCAATAATGCATTTCTCCATGAGTCCATTAAAACCCCAAAATAGTATGTTTACACTACCTGGTATTGATCCTCCAGTCGTGCTTGTTGGGGTCCCTTTGGGAGAGAAAAGAAAGAAAGAAGAATATATTTAGAGTCAACGTCACCATGTTTATGACAACGTTTTTGCATCGAGCACGCTGGTAGCAACCAACCGCACAAGACTCGATCTTCAGTCCTAGTTTCCACCTGCAGACCGTGATGCGGTACCAGCACACAGCGGCACGATGGACCCGTTTCGGACGGATGCTCTGTACGCTTCCCAATGAGATGGCAGAGGAAACATGATGTAGAGACGTGTTGTGCACTTGTACGCATGCACCAAAGTGGGATTTCCAGTAAGCTTTCGGCTTCAGTTCGGGAGTCCCAGCCTGCTTAACAAGGTTCTGTGTCGCACATTCCGTTTTACCTTTGGGTGAGAATAGCAATGGAGATGGTAGTGAGGAACTGCGTGAACTAGCGGAAGTAAAGCAGATTAGAGCAAGTCCAACCAACCAGTTTCTCCCTACCAGCTCAGGAAACGCACACGTTGCATTCGCCTGAAATGCGTGAACATTAAAAGCACGACCAACGAGTATGCGACTTCCCTTGTGCACAAAATGTATTCAAGCAGAACGTAACAAAAAAGAACATACCAGACCATACCAAAACAGACCATAACATAACAGACCATAACATAACAGACCATAACATAACATAACATAGCATAACACATCATGACATAACATAACAAACTTGACATGACATGACATGACATGACATGACATAACTTAGCATAGCACAGCACAACACAGCACAGCGCAATGCAACGCAACGCAACGCAACATAACATAACATAACATAACATAACATAACATAACATAACATAACATAACATAACATAACATAACATAAAATAACATAACATAACATAACATAACAGAACAGAACATAACATAACATAACATAACATAACATAACATAACATAACATAACATAACATAACATAACATAACATAACATAACATAACATAACATAACATAACATGACATGACATAACATGACATAACATGAATTAACATACCATATCATAACATGACGTTCCATGACATGACATGACATGACATGACATGACGAGACGTGACGTGACGTGACGTACCATGACATGACATGACATGGTATTACATAACATAACGTAAATTAAGACAACGTAACGTAGCATATCTCAGCTTAACGTGAAGCACAGTAACATAACGTCACGTAAAGTAACGGTATTGACGTTACATTATATAACAAAACATAATGTAACCAATTATAACAAACAACGTAATATAATAACACATAACATAATATATCTTAACATTGTTTACTTTTCACTGACAGCAAAGCCCTTCTAAGATGTGTGTATATTATTTGTTGTTGACATGGAGTGAGTCAATTCCATTATTGCGGATTTAATTAATTTGGAGAGAAAGTACTGCACCGTGTAATGAGGATGTGCATCCTTTGCATAATTACAGTTGCAGGGCAGGTGTATGCAATGTTCGAAAAGATAAAGACACAAACTACTACAAAAACAGATTAGTCAGGAACGGAAGGACAACTATGAAGAAATTCCTTGTTCAAGCAAGCAGTAAATGAAATAGGATCAATACACCCATATCGAGTTGTTGCAACTGTATCGTACTTTTTAATTTTCAAGGATAACTGGATGAAGTAAATTACGAAGCTGACATGTTGGGAAATACTAATAGCTTGTAAAAAAGGAAATAATGAATTTCTCCCTGAGTCAATCAAAACCCCAAAAGTGTATGTTTACACTACCTGGTGCACCTCCTCCAGTTGTGCTTGTTGAGGTCCCTTTGGGAGAAAAAATTAAAAAGAAACATAAATTTTTAGTCAACGTTACCATGTTTACGACGACATAGTTTTTGCATCGTGCACGCTGGTAGCAACCAACCACACAAGACTCGACCTTCAGTCTTACTTTCCACCTGCAGACCGTGATGCGCTACCAGCACACAGCGGCACCATGGACCCATTTCGGACGGATGCTCTGTACGCTTCCCAATGAGATGCCAGAGGAAAAATGATGTACAGACGTGTTGTGCACTTGTATGCATGCACCAAAGTGGGCCATCCAGTCAGCTTTCGGCTTCAGTTCGGGAGTCCCAGCCTGCTTAACAAGTTTTTGTGTCGCACATCCCGTTTTACCTTTGGGTGAGAATAGCAATGGAGATGGTAGTAAGGAACTGTGTGAACTAGCGGAAGTAAACCAGATGAGAACCAGTCCAACCCCAAGTTTCTCCCTACCAGCTCAGGAAACGCGCACATTGCATTCGTCTGAAATGGGTCAAGACTAAAAGCACGACCAACGAGTATGCGACTTCCCTGGTGCACACAATGAAATCAAGCAGAACGTAACAAAGAAAAGTTTACCATAAAATATTTTACCGTACCATGCCTTACCACGCCATACCATAACATAGCATGAAATAATGACATGGCAAGACATGACACGACATAACATAACATAACATAACATAACATAACATAACGTAACATAATGTAATGTAACGTAACGTAACGTTACGTAACGTAACGTAACGTAACACAACACAACAAAACACAACACAACACAACACAACACAACACAACATAACATAACATAAAATAACATAACAAAACATAACATAGCATGACATAACGTAGCATGACATAGCATAACATAACGCAACGTTACGT
>JAWQFJ010016997.1:77500-80000 GCA_034096865.1 Theodoxus fluviatilis | reverse complement strand
GCATAGTTGCAGTGCGAAAGAGATGCAATCATAGCATAGGATATATGCAGAGTTGCAGTGGGAAAGAGATGCAATCATAGCATGGGATAAGTGCAGAGTTGCAGTGCAAAAGATATGCAATCATAGCATGGGATAATTGCAGAGTTGCAGTGGGGGTGCGATGCAATCATAGCATGGGATAATTGCAGAGTTGCAGTGGGAGTGCGATGCAATCATAGCATGGGATGATTGCAGAGTTGCAGTGCGAAAGAGATGCAATCATAGCATGGGATAATTGCAGAGTTGCAGTGCGAAAGAGATGCAATCATAGCATGGGATAATTGCAGAGTTGCAGTGGGACTGCGATGCAATTATAGCATGGGATAATTGCATAGTTGCAATGCGAGAGAGATGGAATCATAGCATGGGATACTTGCAGAGTTGCAGTGCGAAAGAGATGCAATCATAGCATGGGATAATTGCAGAGTTGCAGTGCGAAAGAGATGCAATCATAGCATGGGATAATTGCAGAGTTGCAGTGCGAAAGAGATGCAATCATAGCATGGGATAATTGCAGAGTTGCAGTGCGAAAGAGATGCAATCATAGCATGGGATAATTGCAGAGTTGCAGTGGGAAAAAGATGCAATCACAGCATGGGATAATTGCAGAGTTACAGTGCGAAAGAGATGCAATCATAGCCTAGGATAATTGCAGAGTTGCGGTGCAAAAGAGATGTAATCATAGCATGGGATAATTGCAGAGTTGCAGTGCGAAAGAGATGCAATCATAGCATGGGATAATTGCAGAGTTGCAGTGCGAAAGAGATGCAATCATAGCATGGGATAATTGCAGGGTTGCAGTGCGAAAGAGATGCAATCATAGCATGGGATAATTGCAGAGTTGCAGTGCGAAAGAGATGGAGTCCTGTATATCGGCATACAGACTCATCACATGAACCAGTGAGGAGGGTTGCACAGACGAAATCCGAAACCATATTTCAAGGGAACTAGAGGCGCGTTTTTTTCTCGTAAGGGTAATTTAAAATGTTCAGAGAGAAACGCTTGCGACGAGGATTCGCTAAGCCCAAACTGTCCTCCTGACTGAACCTGACTGCTCATCTCTGAACATCATTAAAATAAAAGAAATATTGTTCAAAATGAAACGGTCCTCAGGTGCCAATAATGATGCCCTTGGATGACATCTGCCACAACTCACCACAGCTCACCACAGCTCACCACCGCTCACCACAGCCCACCACAGCTCACCACAGCTCACCACAGCTCACCACAACTTACCACAGCTCACCACAGCTCACCACAGCTCACCACAGCTCACCACAGCTCACCACAGCTCACCACAGCTCACCACAGCTCACCACAGCTCACCACAGCTCACCACAGCTCACCACAGCTCACCACAGCTCACCACAGCTCACCACAGCTCACCACAGCTCACCACAGCTCACCACAACTCACCACAGCTCACCACAGCTCACCACAGCTCACCACAGCTCACCACAACTCACCACAGCTCACCACAGCTCACCACAGCTCACCACAACTCACCACAACTCACCACAGCTCACCACAACTCACCACAGCTCACCACAGCTCACCACAGCTCACCACAACTCACCACAGCTCACCACAGCTCACCACAACTCACCACAGCTCACCACAGCTCACCACAGCTCACCACAGCTCACCACAGCTCACCACAGCTCACCACAGCTCACCACAGCTCACCACAACTCACCACAGCTCACCACAGCTCACCACAGCTCACCACAGCTCACCACAACTCACCACAACTCACCACAGCTCTCCTTGCGCAGAATAGAAAAAGGAAAACTGTGAACACTTCGCTCTGCGGGGGTTATCTGGTATTTCAGGTTTCATCGCCTCTTTCAGAGATTCACTCATTATTATCTTTTCCTAGTCAACCGATCTAATAATCAAAATCAGTATGTGAATGCTAATTTATCCATTTTCATCGCCAATCAGCTTTGCTAATTACCTTTTATACCAGCCAAGAAAGTACAGTATCATGGCTGTTTTGGGCTAAATACCCCAGCAATGATTAAATATCTGGAAATTTTCACACACACTGACGTACACGTTTCTATGTCCGGATCTCAACACGTTTGGATATTTTTCCAAACAAGATTGTGATATTTTTTCATTGGATTCGGTGCTAATTTCATACTGTTTTCCGATTGTTGATAGACATGTATTTGGGGTCAATGCAACGCTGTTTTATTGCACAAAGCGAAAACCTAAAATGACCAAACCACGCACAGATCCGTACGTAACGTTGTATGAAAACAATTAGAAAGGCAGCTTGAAAACTGAAAATCATCCTAGGAGGTACGCACGATGCGTGAAATACCTTCCATAGCCGTATCCAAACCTCAAAATTTTCGATGAAAGAAAATAATGGAGAATACATTTCTATGGTTGAAGCTGAGTTATCTATTGATAAGCATCATTATTTTACAGCTGGTTCTTTTGTTAGTAGATC